>APFE031133047.1:0-10245 GCA_000404065.3 Pinus taeda
AATAGTAATTAATGCCTTTTGATTAATTAGCAACTTAATTACTCCAAATATTCCTTGAAGGCTTTCTAGAGTTCTGAGAATTGACAAATTTTCAAGCAACCTGAGGGTATGGAATTCTTTGAGCCAAAGTGTGATTTTCTTGATTTCTTCTTGATTGTTGGCTATCATGGATGCAACAACTCTGTCGGGGCCATATAATTGTGCAAAAGGATTTGGAACAATGGGATTTCAAAATTCTAAACTTTGATAATCCTAAGGTGTAGAAAACGTTCTCAAATATTGTAGTGTCCTTTCAACACACTGAGAAGCTCTTGTCTGTGGCTTCTTTTGACAATGGCCATCTTTGATTTCCCAATATTCGAATGGTTCAAAAAGTTCATACTGGGGGAATGAATCTATACCTGCAAAATTTTCATCATTTCTTTGAAGAAATGTAGCATCAAGTTCTTCAAAGAGACCAGGAATTCTTAAGGATTTCAAAAATCTTCCAACCCTTTCAGTCATATTAATTTCATCCAAATCTAACATTTTTACAGAGGTGTAAACAACAAAAGAGAAATCTATTCCTCCAATTATCTGATAATAATTCAGAGTCTGCAGAACTTTGATCATGGCTTCAGTGTACTCTTTGGTCCAGTAATCATCAAGAGTTTTAAAATAAAGTTTCACTTTCATATTAGGTAGAGGATATACCTTTACCAACTCTTCATCTAGACCCAGCAAAACACCAACATTTTTGGACTACCAAGCTTGACATCTTTGTATCCAGTGATTTCTTCGAAGTCTCAGTCCAACAACCTTTTTGATTTCATCAACCACATCGCCAAGAATTAATTCAAGAATCTGAAATCTTTTTACAAAGGTTTCAAGATTGTCATCTGCAGGAGTCTTATCAGGAAGATTAAAAATATTTGTTCTTTGCCTGTGAATATGGACTTTGTTCATTTCTCTAGTAAGAGTATCATCTAAATAATTGGAGTTACCTGGAACCCATTCAACATCAAAGTCATACATTTGAAACCAAATTTGCCATGCCAAGAGTCGTCCTCTTGCGAGT
This sequence comes from Pinus taeda, assembly GCA_000404065.3. Lineage (NCBI taxonomy): Eukaryota > Viridiplantae > Streptophyta > Pinopsida > Pinales > Pinaceae > Pinus > Pinus taeda. Next base: position 1,058 of record APFE031133047.1, read on the forward strand.
TGTTTTGAAATTTTTGCTGACAAGAAATATTTGAAATTCATAGAATCTGTTCTTATCAAAAACTTGGCAGGGGCTAAATATAACTCAAATTTCTATATGCCATTGAAAATGGCAAGAGTTTCTTTTTCTGCTGGAAAATAAATTTTTTAGTGAATTAAAAATTTTCCAGATGCATATGCACATAAAGTTTCTTCTTTTTATCCCTTTCTTTCAAAAAGGACTGCTGCCCAAAAATTATCAAAGGCATCAGTGTGAAGGATCAAAAATCCGTTACCTGGAGGTTTAAGCTCTGGGAGATTTTGACATTCAGCTTTTAATAATTGAACTACTTTTGTAGCTTCTAGTGATCATCCAGAATGCAGATGTTTACGAATTGTGGCAGTTTTTTCTGAATATATTTATGTACATAATTTAAAATTCCTAGAAATCGCTGAATCATTTTGACATCTTGCAACTGATCAGGAAATTCAGATAGCTTGGTCAATACATGGGGCTGCATCTAAATTTTTCCATCTATAACATGAATACCTAAAAAATCAATACTGTCTTGAAACAGAAGCATTTTCTTCTTTGAAAAAACAATACCATGTTGTTTTGCTTCTTCAAGGAATAATTGTAAATGCTTCAGATGTGATTCAAGATCGGGACTATGAACCAAAATATCATCAATATATACAACAATAAAATCATATTTACCAAAGATATGGTCCATGCCTCTTTGAAAGAACGTTGGAGCATTCTTCAAACCAAATGGAACTACTTTCCATTGGTAAAAACTTGCAGGACATGTGAAAGCAGTTTTGTGGCGATCTTCTTCTTTGATTTGGATCTGGTTAGTAAGCAGATTTCATGTCAAACTTGTTGAAGATCTTGTTCTTCTGGATTTTCTGCATTATTGTTTCCTAGCGTGGCAGAGGGTAATTAAATCTCTTTGTGATTGCATTCAAAGGCTTATAATTAATGACCATTCTATCTTTTCCTCTGACAATTTCAGAGTGGTTTCTTACCAGAAAAGCAGAACATGAATAATGTGACGAGCTAGGTTCATTCAACTAAAGATTTAATAATTCTTCAATCTTCTTTCTTATTTCCTTTTCATCATTTGGAGTGTAGGGTATTACTTTACCTTTAACCCTGTTATCATGGAGAGTGCTTATGTCTTGTTGTGGACTCTCGTCACTCCAGAATGCTTGAGGATTCTCATAACAACATTTCAACAATTCATCAAAAATAATCATTTGAGCAAGAGACCAATCAGGATTTCTATTTGTTTTTTGTTTTAACTGACTCATTTTCTCATAAATCTGTAATACTTCTTGCCAATCATGGGACTCATTTTGGGGTTTTTCATGCCTACTTTCTTTTGCCTATTTTCTCTTCTAGCTTCTGAATTAGCCAAGGTTAATCTTGGAACTGAAATTGCCTTTTTTTTTATATTGAAGATAATTTTATCTTCACTAATTGTAACAGGAAATATCGAATTAATGAATGGCATTCCAAGAAACAAACTTGCAGAGGCATCATAATTTTGAATTGCAGAAAATTTGACAACACTCCCCCCAAATTTTAATGAGAAATTATCAACATAATGGGTGAGATTGACGGAGCCTCTGAAATCAAAATATTCTATAAGGGCTTCCATAAACCCTTAAATAATGATGGGCATGCCAAATTGTTAGAACCACCTGTATCAATGAAAGCATCGACAGAGATCCAATCTCCTTTGACGAGAACTTCAACTGGAATATATAGAAGATTGTTAGTTTTAACAATCTTTTTAAGGAACGAGCTTTCATTGGTATTAACAGCTGTAGAAACATGCAAAGATGAGGATGAGGGAGAAACTGTCTTTGGATACGGGCAGAAAGAATTCAACGTGGATTGTGGAGGCAGAGAATTTAAAACGGATATTGAATTCTGAGTGCTTTGTTCTGTAGAGACAAAGTTTAGAGCAGAGACAGTATCATTTGAAAAATCGTCAGATGTCTCATCTGTATAGTCATCTGAGCTATATTCATCACTGTAGTGCAAGTCAGGTCCATGTTTGGATTCTGAACAATCATAGCAAATATTAATTTTCTGACAAATATCTGGGACTGACTCAGCATCGGACAAGGAAGCATCAGTTATGATATATACATCTGACACTTCATCTTGAGAATCAATAATGGACCAATTATCTACAAAATCATCAATTTCTATACATGCTTTCAACTTGTTCGAAGAGCTTTTGGGACATTTTCGGGCAAAGTGACCTTCTTTCTTGCATATAAAGCATGCATTGTCTCTTTTGGGTTGCCTGCGTTTTTTCAAATATTTAAACTTTCTGAATGGTCTTCTGGGGTTGGCTACTCTTTTAGTTCTGAACTTACCATACCTTTTGGATTTTCTCTTTTTAAATGGTGTCCATGGTAATACAAATCGGCAAACATCAAGACTAGGAGAGAAATCTTGGGCTTTCTTCTGCCAACAAAGATATTTAACCTTTTCTTGACACCTGAATAAGAGATCTATCCAGTAAGTCTGGTTAATCTTTTTTCCTTGAACTTCCCGATTTTTCATGATCATGTCACCTAAATTTCCAGGCAACTATGACAAGAAGGAAATCTTTTGAGTAGAATCATTGGTAAGATTAGCTTTATAGATTTTGGTCATATAATCATTACCAAATTGATCTGAAAACTTCAAATCTTTTAATTCCATTCTTGTTAGATCTGTTATAATTTGTTTTCTTTCATCTGCCGGTTCAAGAACAAACTGAGTTTTGAGTAGCAATTCTAATGTAGCTAATCCTACAGCAGCTACATGCATTCTTTCTTCTTCTGATGGTCCCATCCACCAGTCATGAAAAATTCCGGCCATTCGCTTCTCGGCTAAGGCAAAAATAGAAATATTATCTAATCTAGAGACAACTTGCATTTGATAAAGAGCACCAATCCAAATTCAAATGGATTGAGCTGGATTTGTGAATTTGTCTAAGTCTAGAACATATCCGATGGAATTGGCTGCAAACAAGTCTTCTTCAACCCTTGGGTATTTGTGGACTTCACGAAGTACATTGGATTTTTGGAGAGATGGCAGAATGAAGGATGGAAATTTAGAGGCAGCATTTTCTAAAGTGGCTTCACTTTTTGGATTCTAGAAATTGATTGACTTTACCGGCTCTATTCTGTGTTCAGCTTGAGCACTTGACTCAGCTTCACTTCCTTCTTGTTTTTCATCTATATCCCAATACTTTGAAGTATCCATTGATATAGTGAACTTGGGTGCCTTGGATTCTCTCCTTTTCCTTTCCTTTTTATTTTTCTCTTTGGCTTCTCTCCTATGTTTTTCTTCTTGCTGTTCATCATGAAGAAGCTTGAGATTAGCCAAGATTAACTCATTCTGGGATCCTAGATCATCCAGAGCTTCCTCAGCATGTGCACACCATGTTGTCAGGTAATTACCAATTTGGTAAGTCTGATATAATTCAGTGGTGTTTTGGGTATTATGCTCTATGAGAGGAGCACAATCAGCTCATGTTGCTGGCTGTTTAGATGTAGAAGAGGTGGTGCAAAACTTTGTCTTAGGAGGCCATTTCCCACCTTTTACAAAACGAAAATTTGCATACTTCCATTCTTCAATAGGGGGATAGTGGGTATGAGAAATACGATGCATTTTATTTACATCTAAAAAAGGTTTTGATTTGGGTATATACAACTCAGTCGGAGACAACTGAGGTTCGACAAGACTAACTGCTTCGATTGGAGGTAACTCAACACTTCTAGAAGACGATGCTTCAGTTGGAGGTACAGGGATGACATATCTACGAGGGCTGGCAATAGGTCGAGGAGTCTCTAATTTTTTAGGAATTATCTTGACTTGACCATTGTCAATAGAGACTCTTTTAAGCTTAGACTCAAGCTTTTTTTCATTCGTGAGTGACTTGTATTGAAAATACCAATTGCTTGGCAATTCAGTCGGATCATATAATACACCTTCAACTTGGGCATTGGACAGACCAACAATGACACAATCTTTTAAAACAGGTTGTTTCAACTTAGGACGAGCCTTGTTGGTTAACTGGAAAGAATCTTGAACTAAAGTAGAAAGATATTCACTATCTTCGATCATTTTAAGACCTTGAAATCCTACTAACATTTTCCAACAATCTTTAAGATGGACATCATTCAAACTGATAGAGTAATCAGGAAATATTGTACCATATTGACATCCAGTGGAAAGATTTCCCATAATAGTTCCTATTCGTGCATTGTCATAGGTTTGATGACGGGTATCAAAGGGTTCAATAATGCAGGGGGTATTTAATCCATGTCGAAACAAAGGAGCAAGACCAATTCTTATACCACCAAAGTGAAGATAAGCATATTTCTGATATTTCACACATTGTCTAAATTTCTTAATCTCATCTTCATAGAATAAATTCAAAGCGATTATTTGAACTGTGGGACCAGAAATCTTTATAGTAACTTCTATCTCTTTCAAAAAGGATTTGCATTTAAAAACAAAGGACAGAGGTATTTTATAGACATCAATAGCATGGAGAGCAGGAGGATTCCAATTCTCGGGATTTTCAATAGCATCAGGAGTTTCAGTAGTGTCTATATCAGATTCAAGAGAGCGAGCAGAAACTTCAGTTATTACTTTGCGATCTATAGTGAGAAAGAGCGTAACAAGTTGGCCATGTTTACAAACTATACCAGAGATTGAATAAAGTAGCATTTATCTACTCAGTAATTGTAGAACAAGAGATTTTTGAAGGCTTCCTGGCTGGCTTTAGATTCTGTCTGTAGTTTATAAATCAGGACTAGAATAGGGATTTGATACCAATTAAGATGATGGACTCAGTAACTTACTTGAACCTCTGAAGAGTATGATAAAATTCCTCACACCAGCTCGAGAAATACGAGGACACGCGACTCCAATCTAACAAATGGCATGCTACCCATGTCTTGTAGTTTTGGAACTCTTTTACAAAATTGTATCACATGTCAATTTTTCTTGAGCATCTAGTGCCAAATCCTCCACAAAAGGTTATACTTGTTCCTCATCCTAGTCTAGCATGGAAGGCTCATAGAGTTTTAGATTCTTTACATTCACAACTAAGTAAATGCACATGTATGGGGGTATTTTGAGTATATATAAATTATCTGCCACCTTTTCCAATATCTCAAAGCAACCATACTGCAAAGCCTTAATTTTCTTACCAGGACCTTGTACCCTCTCCTTGTTTAGTTGTAACCAGACTATGTCTCCCACCTTGGATTAATTTTCTATTTCATATTGATAATGCTTGGACTTATAACTTTCCTATAACTTCTACCTATATGTCAATTTTCCTGATCTTTTCTACAACTATTTCTACCCTTAAGGAATCCCTTTTAATATCCTCCCTCACTTGTCCTTTCTTCCCATATGCAATATCCAAAGGCGAAGGTGGAAAATATCCAAAACAAAATTTAAATGGGGAATCACAAGTAGAAGTGTGGGATTCTATATTATAAGAGTGTTGTATATATACAATATTCTCATCCCAAGACTTTGAATGCTTCTAATTGTAAGCCCTCAAAAGATACATCAAAGTTTAGCTGCCCACTTCTCTCCACCCATCTTTCTGTGGATGGAATGTTGTATACTTCTTTCCAATGATGGTACTTTTATAGTGCATTAGAACACACATATAGCTGAACCTTTCAACTACCATGAATAGGTACTCATGTGCCTTCTTGATTGTTGGTAAACCTCCCACAAAGTCCATGGAAATGCTTTCATAAGGATGAGTAGGTATAGGTAAGGGATGATATAGACCCTGTTTTATGTTAATAGGCTTGTTGGTATAATAAAGCTTACATCCTCTTATGAATCTAGCTACATGTTCTTACATATTAGGCCAATACACATACCTTTGTAAGTTGGCTATTGTCTTCCCTACACCAAAGTGCCATATAACCTTGGAGGTGTGCACCTCTTTAATCAACTACAATTGCTCACCTTTAGGAACACATAAATCGTCCAACCTAAAGAGTAACATATCTTGGAGATGGCACTCAACTACTTTGTCACCATCATGAACATGAATATGTATCTACAACTATTAAACAACTCCTTGAAGTCCTCATCCTATGAATATTCCTCTTTCTATGCATCATGGGTGAATGGCTCCATATGGATTAGATTTCCCAAAGTTATGATATTTGATGTGGGTGGCTTTGAAAGTATGGTGGCTAACTTGTTTTTGATGCCTTTATTTTACTTATGAAATTATTGTAGAAACCCCATCCACTTGTAATGTTGGGTCAGTTGTAGCTTACTTTGGGCATGCAGGTACTGTAATGACGAGTTACCTATGTGGAAGACAATCTCCTTTCCCACTAGATAATGTTTCCACTTCTACATATCTTGCACTAGGGAATATAACTTCTTATCATACGTAGGGTAGTTAAGAACTTCCCCACGAACTACTTTAGAATGGTAGCATATAGGCCTTCCTCCTATGAAAATTTCTAACATGAAATTCTACTGCAGCAACTGATTTATTTATCCTACTTATTTTCCACAATAAGTTGTTTACAAAACCCTTCAGTAAACATCAAAGTAAATTCTACTGCAGTTGTCACATAATAGTATAGAGAAAAGAATAGTGAAATACAAGCACAAGAATCAATCACATCAACACAGTTGTTTTTGGATAATAGTCCCCGGAAAAACCCAATGCAGGAAAACCGATGTAGTAAATGAGGGTTTATTTATTATTCTTCAGAAACAGTCTCTTTACAAGGAATGATTTTTAGAACACAGAGAAACCTTTGTGAAAACACCTGAGATAATTTTCCTCCAGTCACTGGAGAAATTATGACACTCAAGAGACCCTCCAACCTCCATTGCATCACCTTTGTGTCATCTACGTGAGTAGTGCATCATTTTTTGTGTTTCCTCTCTGAGCTATCCCTCTGCGCTGTCCCTCAGATGTAATACGTCCCCTCCTCCTTAGTCTCTAACTGATGCTGATACCCTCCTCTTCCTTCACCCTACAACCCTCCCTCTGAAATCAAGCTCTTCCTCCTGGAGAATCAACTTCCCTCGGGTTACTAAGTATTTGCCTGATGTATCTCCAAATGACTCTCAAGTCTTCATTTATACTTTTCCTATTGAGATATCAATGATCATGATCTAATCTCTAATCAACAGCTAAGATTAAATTACACTTGATCCTAGTCTCTTAGAATCTTCTCACCCATATTTAAATTAATTCACTTTAAATATTTTAATTTCCTAAGTTTCAACTTAGGCACCATTAAAAATAATCAATTATTTGAATAACATGCACTCTAGGTGGAATTTATTCAAACGATTTCTAGGTCTTGGTGATCTCTTGTGTTCTAGCCCCTGCACAAAAATTCGGATCTAGAGCACATCCAATGTTTCCCAAAAATCGACACTCCCACTTAGTGAGGAATGTGCTCTAGCAATACTTCCTAGTAGAAGTATCACACTGATCCGTGACATCCTTCCTTTGTGCTATTGATGCTTGGTCTGCTTCCCTTCATCCACTGTGCTACTACAATCTGTATTGCTACCCATGGCACTACCACTGTCACTACTACATCTGTATTGTAGCCCCTTCTTAAGTACTGCACTATCTGTTTCTGCCACTGAAACAGATTCTCAATCATCCCCATCTTCTCCCCGAAATAAACAAATTTTGTTCTTCTTAGAGCCTTGGTGAGAATGTCTTCCACCTATTCTCCTGCCGGAGTGTATTGTAACTATATTGCACCCCACTGGACATAGTCTCTGATAAAGTGACACCTGATGTTAATGTGCTTTGACCATTGATGAAAAAATGGATTCTCAGAGAGCTTGATGCAACTCTAATTATCACACAAAATGTTGGTTGCTTCCATCTTTCTCCTAAATTGATTCACAAGCAACTTTCTAAGACATATGGCTTCACACGATGTTGTGCCAACTTCCATATATTCAGCTAAAGCTGAGTTTACAGCTATGGACTTCTATTTCCTACTGCACCAGGAGGTCATTTCTGATCCAATGTTGAAACAGTGCCCAGTGGTACTTTTCCGATCTACTAAACTTTCAACCCAATGTGTGTTAGTGAAGCCACTCATTCTGATATCATTGCCTCGGGTGTACATTAATCCATACTTGAATGTTGCTCGTATATATATGGGAACATGCTTGGCTACTATCCAGTGTACCCTCTTCGGTTCCACCATGATTTGACTGAGGGTGTTGATAGCGTAACAAATATTTGGCCTGGTGTTGACCAGATACATCAGGGACCCTATGAGCTGCCTGTACAAGGTGGGATCTACTTCTTTATCTTTAGACGCCTCAATCTTCTTCTAGGGTTAATCATTGGAGTAACCATGGGTCTACAGTCTGGCATTATAAACCTCTTTAAGATTTATGTAGCGTATCTCCCTTGTCCAAGGAAAATTTCAAGCCTAGAAAATAATGCATCTGTCCCAAATCCTTCATGTCAAATTATGTAGCTAGGTTTTCCTTTCAATATTTGATGAGCCTAGATGAACCTGTTAGAAAACGGTCATCCACATATAACACCAAAATTAGAGACTCATTCTCTACAGTCAGATAGTAGAGGTTGGAATCTGCGTCACTCTTGATGAATCCCATCTTCTACAAGTAACCATAAATTCAACGGTACCATGATCTAGGCACCTGCTTAAGCCCATACAAGGCTTTCTTTAGCCTACATCCATGAGTTTTCTTATCATGTGTCTCAAAGTCCTCTAGTTGTTCAATGCATACTTCTTCTTCTATCACCCCATTCAAGAACGCAGTCTTGACGTCCATCTGGTGAGTCTCCCACCCCATTTGTGCTGCAAGGGATATCATGGATCTAATAGAAGTATATATGGCTATTGGGGTGAAGGTTTCTTCATATTCTATAACTTCCTTCTGAGCATACCCTTTAGCATGAACCTGGCTTTGTATTTTTCCAGACTACCATATGTAGCATACTTGACCTTGTAGATCCATCTCGAACCAACAACTGATCTATTGTGAGGTCTAGGTGTTGTTGGAAATATGATACATATGTTGTACTTGATGGAAACCCACTCATCTCAGATGATAAATTATAGTGCAGCAAAGTTCACACACTTTCATGAAGATAAAAGTTTATTTCATGTAGAGAAGAGTTCACG
>APFE031133052.1:0-10536 GCA_000404065.3 Pinus taeda
ACAGAAAATGCATAAAACAAGAGAGACACAGATATACGTGGTTCACCTAGTTTGGGCTACATCCATGGAGAAACAACCAATCCTTCTTTTATTATATTATCCAGCAAACTCGAGAGATACAACCTACAGCAGATCCGTTGTAACTCCCTCTTCTCTCTCAATCTCCTCGCTTTTCTTCACTCAAAGTAGAGATATGATAGATGCAATACAATTCCCTCATATATAGTGAGGGGTTGCCTTCTAGGGCAAAAAACCCTAAATTAAATATAACTTCTACCATGAGATCATATGTCTAATGAACGGCCCAGATTGACTAGAAATTACTAGACTTTGACAAGGCAATTTTACATTTGTTTTTATCTTCGGGGGCGCTACCCCGAGCCCCCGCCGGGGAATTGCTGGCCCCCGGACCTCCCAGCGAGGGGGGATTGGCCCCACTCGAACCCCTGCGCGGGGGGACAAGTTTGCCCCACACCCCCCCACATGGAGGGGTGTACAATCTTCCTAGGGTATACATCCGACTAAGACCTTTGAATACAGAAGATAATCAGGCTCCACACCCAACATTTTTTTTCCATAAATGAAAAGAATATAACATGTTGAAGGCATGCAAACTATATCATCACATCATTATATTTATATGTTGGAACTCATCTTGTCCCCCGCCGCACCCCCCATACGTGGAGGGGTGTACAATATTCATGGGGTATACATCTCGCTAAGACCTTTGAATACTAAAGATAATCAGGCTTCACACCCAACAATTTTTTCCATAAATGAAAAGAATATAACATGTCGAAGGCATGGAAAATATATCATCACATCATTATATTTATACGTTGGAACTTATCCCAACTTGAATTTATACAACCTTCACAAACAAATTTAATCATACACATTACAACTTCATCAACAATTATGTATATATAATATATATATATTATATATATATATATATATATATATATATATATTTGTGTGTGTGTGTGCGTGTGTGTGTGTCATACCATTAGTCCTTTGGATTGTCTAGCTAAGTAAACTGTTTCCAGTAATTTCCTTTCATATATTTCTTGTGCCCATTTTTTGGAGTTGCTCACTAATGTGGCCCTAACTTGATTGATACAATCCCTTGGTCGCCTTGCCATCTTCAGTCTGGAACCTTTGAGAGGACGGGACATTGTGGGATGCTTTCATTGAGGTACTTTTTGAGACTCTTGGCTTTGTTCACATAGCTTTTGGTCTTAAATTTGTTCGTTACAGTCCAGGTTGAGATTTAGTGTTTGTTGGTTTTTGTCTTCATGACTTGTGATGTGTGGGAAATGGTTTGAAGTTTTGTCTTTCCAAGGACCTCTTCCTCCCCCGCCTCTCTTCCTTTTTAAAGTTTTGGCCTCCCTCTGATTCTTGTTTCAGGATTTTGTTAGTATCCCCTATCTCTGCTACTCTTCCCCTAGAGTATTAATTATGGAGCCTTGTATTTGGCTTTGTCTTCTTCTGAGCATCATGCCTTAGCACTGCATGTGAAACTGCCAAAGGGGGCCAGACATGGACACCAAGGTAGAACTCATTCGCAAACATATGCACATGGGGCTACGACCATCTATGAATATGTTATTCCTTCAAATAATCATGTTGATATTCATCATCTTAATTCCCTCTCTACTAAATACCATCAAGTTTTCACACATTTCGACATCCTTGAGGAGGTATGTCATTGGGTTCCTAACCCTGGTCACACTATGGGAAGATAGAAACTATGCCTTAACTCCATTACCCTTCATTATTAGTTGAAAACCCTCCTAGCAAAAGTTTCGAGGAGAAACAAGAGAAGTATAATATTTTCTCTTCCTTGAATGACATCAGTGTGTAGAGCAGTATTAGTGTTTGTGCTTGGAGAGTTTGGAAGCCATAATAGATCACATGGAGTGCCATATCTAGTGTGAGGAAAAGCCTCCAACTCCTCCAAGTTCCAGTGCCAAGGGTCATGCTCTAATGATTTCCTCAAATTCCTGATTTTTTTGTCATGTATTATAATAGCACTTCTATTTGCATTTTAGTAACTAACAGGATTGTTTACTTCCAGTAGTTGTTTTTATATTTCTCAGTCTTTCTCCTCCATAAGTGGTCAATATATTCGGTTTCCCTTGTGGAAAATTGGGTATGCCTACAGTGAACTCAATAAAATCATGAACATCTCGAATTTATATCTTGATGCTTTTATTTTGAGGTAATACCAATATAAATTTAGAAAAAAACTATATATGTAATAAATTGAATGTAATGGAACTATTATTTGTATTAGTTTTTCAATTGAACCAAAATTATGTTTCTTTCATATGCATAAATACAACATCTTCCCCATTTATGTATTGTGGAGCTCCTCCTAATGCAATCAACTACCACCATGTAACACAAACTTTGATTTCCAAAACTATTCAAATTTTATCAATTACTCATAAATGTTTTTTAAAATAATCTAATAATGTTAATTATTAATTATTGTTAGTTGAATTTATTTCAAATAATTGAGAGTAATTATTGTTATCCTCCCCATCCCTTATAAATAACATTCTCAATCCATATCTTGTATATTGTTGTTATGAAATGCTTAGTTACATGAAAAAAAGGATAAAACAAAAAAAAAAACATCTTATTTCTTGTTAATTGTTACTCTTTTAACCTAACTAGATAAATAATATTCATTATAACATGTATTATAACATTTATCTATCCATATTTATCACTCTTTAAGGATGAATCTTCATAACTCCTGAATGGGATGAGAAACAAGGGTAAAACATGGGAGGAAATGGCTCCATTGTTGTCACCCAACTTAAACGAGGGTGGGAACATGGCCATCTAACTCCCCACACACATCCTACACTTTCTCAAAATGATGATCCACACAATAATAAAATCACTATCCATTTAATGAATTGGATTCGCAATTGATGGAACTATCTCAATCGTAGATTGGTGAAACTTAATCTAGGTTGGCGAGGGGAAACTAGCATTTCTCATTGAGTTGTGTCTACACTTTTATCTCTAGCAACTTACCCCTCCAAAACCTTGTTTATACTATTGTTTCCTTTATTCTAAGGGGGGTAGGACCAATTCCTCTAGACCTATCCTCCCCCATTGTGGCTATTATTTGGCTATTTCCTAGTATACTCAACAAAATTGAGGAGAATTTTCATAGGGTGGTTGTTCATAAATTGTTAACTTTATTTGGGTGGAGGTTGATTGATCTTGGCATGGAATGCCCTTATGTTGGTTGGGTTGGAAAGGTTGTGAGGTATCCATGCGACCAACCATGGCATTGTCCATATTAACATAAGAGTCTACGCTCAAGTATCTATGAAATTTTTTCTGGTCACATTGAGTTTTACAATTGTTGGTTTTATGTGTCAATTGAAAAGTCTTGTTTTTTGAAGCATGCTTTTGTCTAGAATTATGGTTTTCCTACTCCTAGTCTTATATCAGACAAGATCTTCTCCTGGAAAATTTTCCACCTTGCATATGAGTTTATTGTTTTTTACTTTGGACGTGTTTTTAATTCTCTAGAATTTTATCTTCACCCATTTAAGGTGCTCAGCATCCTACACCTTCATTGCTCAGAGGATTTTTTCTCATAGCTCTAAACTTTTGTTGCACCACCCTTCATATTTTCTCTCTGAAGTCTTTCGTTTCCTTGTCTCTTGTTCATCGTTACTTTAGGAGGTTTTCTCATGCATCCATCCTCTCTTGGCTGTGTTTTCTCATCCCTACCCCTTCACACCAAATGGTCACAATTTGTTATGTCTCATCCAATAGAGTGGAAGGGAGCATAGGAGATCACCCTCATTCCCATAATTCAACTCATTTCTATCAATTCCAAACTCCTGTTGACATTCAACAAGAAATTGAACATGCTACAACAAAGGTTCTTCCAAACAAGGACATACTCGACAATGCATAGGTATTGGCATCAATTGTAGAATGGGTCCCCAATCCAAGTCATACATGAGGACACCAAAACCAATACCTCTACACCATTGAGCTTTACTAGAATATCAAAGCCCTTATTAGCAGTGTTCTTCTAGAACATAATGAGGCTAAGAGACAAATAACATTTCAATTAGATGATCTTCATATTGAGCATGGCGATATGGGACTCAAACATCGGGATACAAATCTTAGGTTGGCTTGTGACAAATCCATTCTAAATTGTGGCAAAGGACCAACTTTGCCAAGAACCCTAACTGAGCCCATTGACATCTCTACGTCATCTTGAGAAATTCATATGGCCCACAAACTTACTGGTTTGATCTCTCAAGCATGTGATTATATGTTATCAATATAAAGATTTGGTGGGTCACAATCTATTTTTTTATGTTTGACATACTAATGTATATGTTATAGGAAACGTAGATGTTAGTAGACTTAAAAATAATCGATTCAACTAATGCTCATTTTCTGTTAAATTTCAAAGAAAATATCTCTTTCTGTACCACTAGTATGGTTTCTTGTTAGGGTGAAAATGTTGGCATTATGGAATGTTTTCTTTTTGGCATTGGTGTCAACCTATTGGTGGTGGCCCACATAGTCCTAATGGTTTGTGGTCAGAATGAAGATCTACTAAATATGAGTTATGATTGACTTGATGAAGAGGTGTTTGGAAAAATAGTGATTTATGATGGTTGTAGAGGAGTTGCAAGAGGTTAAACATGGTCTGGAGAAGTTGCAGGAGGTCTGACAGGGTTTACAGATGCTTGCAAGGTAAGATCTAGACAGAAAATACAGGTCTGGCATGGTGAATAAATGGCTACAAGGATTTATAACAGAGGTAATTAGTATATAGGGTGCATTATAACACACTTCACTAGAATATAAGGTGTGTTATAGTATGTAAGAAGAGAAAATGACTCTCAAAACCAATGGATTTCCCATCATATTTCATTAAATCTTTGAAGTGAGTGTTTGATTTAGTTACACATTGATCATTTTCTTGGATTGATATGGAACATTAGGACATAGCTATTTATATCCAAGTGTTGGACAAAGGTTTGGTTGATGGTTGGAACACATTCCCCTACCTAAGATTTCATAGAAACCTTGTAGAGTGAAATGATAAGATTATAGCCTGATTTGTTTGCATACCTAGTGAGCGATTACTATGAGAACGAAGTTGGAGTATATAATTGTTGTATCTAACAAGTGTTTTGAAGAGATGGAGTAATGCATATCTGATTTAGACTGCAAACAGACAAGTTATAAAATAAACATAGTAGCGAGATAGAGTGCAAGCAGAAGGTTGAAATATTTGTGCATGTTGAATTTTGAAGCAATGTCAAGTATTCAAAATGTCAAACATTGCATTGGTGTGGAAGAGAGCAAGATTTATGAAATATAAAGAGTTCGATTGCTAGTGTTAGAGGACATAGTGTAGACATGTAGTAGAGCATGGGAAATGGATTGATGGCTAACAATCTTTTGTTGCAGGTGTCATGTTCAGTGATTGTTACATGTTGATAGATAGAAGAATATACACACATTTAACTATTGTATTGATGTTTAGAACCTCCAACAGGGTCCATATTCAAGATGTGATGAAGATGCAAAGAGTGTGAAGAGTAATAAATATAGATAGGTGAAACCCTAAATGGCCAACAAAGATAAACAATATATATATATATATGAGATTAATGTTTTAATCTATAAATCAGTTATAAATATATTTATCTAATGACTAATATATTATATATATATATATATATTAATAAATTATCTAAGTTTATGATTATTTCAGGTTACTCATTTATAAAAAAAAATTAAATCTATGTAAAGTTATATTATAGTTTAAAGATAATAAAAGTAAAGATAAATAAACTAAATATATAATATATAGTAAATATATATAATATATAAAATATAAATATATATATAGCAAATTACAAATATAGATAATGATAATATACAAAATAATAAATAATTTAGTTTTATTAGTATTAGTCTTTAGAAGGGGTCTCCAATTTTTATTTATTTTTATGCCGTTACCTCTATTAATATTATTAGGATTCTTTTTAATCTCAAGAGCCTCCCTTATCTTAATCCTGTAAGAAAGGTTTTTAGTAGTAAGGATTTTTCATTCTCTATGTAGACATGATGTTTGATGTTCTTAGCATGTTCTACAATAGGTGAGTTTTTTGTCCTTTCATGTCTTATGTCTGCATTGCGCTCTTTAGTTCTTTCTTTCTTTCAAGGAATGGCCAGTTTCTAGGATGTAGCATTTATGACATGAACATTCTATCTTGTGAACACCTTTAAATTGTAAGTGGTCAATGTCATCTTTTACAGGTCTGATAATTTATTTGATGGTCAATGTCATCTTTCCGAGGGTTATGGATGTTAGAATTGGGAGGATTATTGTCATGAATAAGAGGTTTTTGAAAGGCATCCTTAATATCTTTCATGCTATATCTAAGGTTTCTAAACACTTAATAAGGTGCTTATTTTCCTTATCTTTATGATCCATTCCATAAATTCTAAGAGCTCTGAAAGCCAAAGTCCTAATGACTCCAACCTCTTGTGAGGGTCTCCCTAAAGATATTTCTATGTGTTTTCTTTAAATAAACCTTGTAATAAAGCTTTCATTAGGTTTCTTTATGAGAGAATATCAAGGAAAGGAATGCATCCATTTTATTTTTCCTCCATAGTGAATTGAGTGTCTTTTGAGATCTTATTATGATGATGTAGAAATTGGTTTACAACCAAAATTTTAACACCATTGATGTATCTCCATGCTAATTAGCCATATATTTATGTGTTGTTGTTGGTTAAGACTTTGATTTAGAGATTGTTGCTACTAGGGTCATGGTTGTTTAATGTGTATGCTTGAACATTGTAATGGTTTTGTATATGGCTAAGCTATGAGAAAAGTATATTGTTAATGTATGGTGAGAGTGTTGAAGAGATGAGATAATTTTGTTGATGTTGATTGTATTCATTGAGTTGAGTGGTTGGCATGTTGTAAAGATATTGTTGTTGATGTAATTGTGCTAATAACTGCTACAGAGAACTGGTATTGCAATAATGTGTTAATGTTGATGTTGAATTTGGGGTCTAGTTTGAAACATTTTGAAATGTGGCCCTAGTGAGCTTATGGAGGTTAGGGGGTGTGGCAAGTGGTGGCTTGCCATTATAGGAGTGGTGGCTCATTGCTAGTTGTGACCAACAAACAGTTGATAAGGAGTTTTGGCTTCCTAACTGGTGGTGGCCAGCAAACTGTAGTAGGGATTAAGGCTCCTAGCTCACAGTGGGAAACTAAACAATGTAAAAGAAAACTATTTAAAGATATAATAAAGGAGAGAAGCAAAGCATTAACAACATGGTGGTTTTGTCCCTTTGGGTTTTCCACCATAAATATATTGTGTCTGATTGTGCATTGATTGTTTTGTGTCATGGCTCTTATGTGTTGATTATTGATGAAATTGCATGTATTTACTACTTATGTTGAGTTATTGATCATTTAAATTGGCGAAAAGTTTTTAAAAGCTGTATATTTTCTACCATTACTAATTAACCCTCCCCATCCTCAAACCCCCTCTTGATTTCCAACAAATAATAAATGATTATTTATG
Organism: Pinus taeda; assembly: GCA_000404065.3. Classification (NCBI taxonomy): domain Eukaryota; kingdom Viridiplantae; phylum Streptophyta; class Pinopsida; order Pinales; family Pinaceae; genus Pinus; species Pinus taeda. The sequence goes on from APFE031133052.1 coordinate 7,617, forward strand.
TAATATGTTAATCCAAATTCACTAATCACTTAAATAAAAATATTTTTCTTTTCTTGATATGCATAACAATAACAATGTAAAATCATAAGAGTAGATTTTAAATCACTATATTATTTCTAAATATTTTTATTAAACTACTTAAAATATTTTTTTCTTTTTGGCTCCTTTTTATGATTAAACATAATGTGTGGACTAAAGCCACACCAATATAAATCTATTTTAATTTTAGATTTATGAAATACAAAGAGAAATCAAATTTTCTAAAAGGTAAATCCCCTTAAAAGTACAAAACCATAAAAAGCATTTATACCAAAACATTTTGATAAAGTCTCCAATCTTAAATCAAAATCCAAACATAAAATGAATCTATGCTAATTAAGAAAAGAAATAAAATAATATTAAAACTAAATTAAATCTCCAATCTTGAATCATATCCAAACTTAAAATAAATCTATACTAATTAAGAAAAAAATTAATATAATATTAAAACTAAATTAAGTAGCCTTATGGACTATATAATTTTCTCAAAAAGTGATTTCACATATTTAACACACAAAAATGTTAAATTAATATTTTATTATTATAAAACAAACCTATTTTAAAAAAATCACTGTAGTATTAAGTATTTGTAAAGACTTTAATATTCAAAATAACACATAATATTATGAGGAAAATCTTATTACAATTATGGATAATTGTGAAAAAGTTTATATTATGCTTTAAAGTGAAAAACATGATTTTTTAAATGGAATATTATATTTAAATATAATTTCAAATTATTTTATAAATAAAATTAAAAAAAAATAATTTTTATTAAATATAAAATATATCAATAGTAAAAATTTGATGAAACATTTGAATTCCTTTGACAGAGAACCAAACTTTTCGTTGTTTTCCTTCTGCATCTAGATTTCAAAATTTTCAATTGAAAACAAAACAGGATCAATCAACTTAAGATATCAATTGAAAACAAAACAAGATTACCTGCTGCCAAATTCCTACCGCATTCTCTGTATCCATGTCACATGGAGAACCTTCGACCACATCAAATGCATGCATTTCTTCCAATTGTCCAAGCTTCCGAGCATCTAGAGTACTTAGTTTAACCATATAGTTCGGTGAAAGCGTGTTTATAGTTTCGTGTTACTATCTGAGATAAAAAGAGGAAATGGATGCCGGTCGCTGGTTCTCCACTGTAACCCTAACAATACTGTATTGTTCTTTATAACATTATTTTAAAAATATCAAGGCGGAGCTTTCAAGTGCACAGCTGAATAACACCAATTCTGCATATCAAAATATTGTTTTTATAACGTTATTATAACAATATCCTCTTACCAGGGCCTTGATGCCCACGGCCGAACAACATATGATACATGTTCCAATTCTGTATATCAAAGAAAGATACTGCAATACTGTATTGTTCCTATTATACTGTATTGTTCTTTATAACATTATTTTAAAAATATCAAGGCGGAGCTTTCAAGTGCACAGCTGAATAACACCATTCTGCATATCAAAATATTGTTTTTATAACGTTATTATAACAATATCCTCTTACCAGGGCCTTGATGCCCACGGCCGAACAACATATGATACATGTTCCAATTCTGTATATCAAAGAAAGATACTGCAAGTTTTTCAAATAAACAGAAAATAAATTTTATTATATTGACTTCAAATCTTTAAAGCAACATGTGAAAGCTCAATCGAAGATCAAGTCAAGAGGAAGCGACTGAGAATAAGAATCCATTCCGGAGTCTTACACAAGAACAAGAAAAAAGAACGGAAAATGCAAAGCTTGTGATGTAGACTGACCAAAATGCAATAACTTATGATGCAGAAAGAAGCGAAAATGCAAAAATTTTAAAATTGTGATGCAGCCGGACCAAAATGCGATTCCTCCCGACCAGATGACGGTTATCAAACCCTACACCTATTTAAAAGAAATCGCCAAAAGAGGACCGGACTCTAAGCGCTGCTGAATTTTGTAACGGCCTTAGTACCCTCAGACACATCTTGGTTGGAGAGCTCCCCTGGAAGAACGAGTCTTACGGCTGTCTGGGACCAAAATGCAATAACTTATGATACAGAAAGAAGCGAAAATGCAAAAACTTTAAAATTGTGATGCAGCCGGACCAAAATGCGATTCCTCCTGACCAGATGACGGTTATCAAACCCTACACCTATTTAAAAGAAATCGCCAAAAGAGGACCGGACTCTAAGCGCTGCTGAATTTTGTAACGGCCTTAGTACCCTCAGACACGGCTTGCTTGGAGAGCTCCCCTGGAAGAACGAGTCTTACGGCTGTCTGGATCTCCCGTGAAGTAATAGTTGGCTTCCTGTTGAGGCGAGAGAGTCTGGATGCTTCGTTCGCCAATTTCTCAAATAAATCATTGATAAAACTGTTCATGATTCCCATGGCATTGCTGGAAATACCCATTTCCGGATGGACCTGCTTCAGAACCTTGAAGAGATAGATCTTGTAAGTCTCCACATTTTTCTTGTGCTTCTTGTTCTTTTTGTCTCCTTCCTTAACTACTTTATTCTCCAACTTCGAAGGCTTCTTTTCTGTTGGAGGGGAATTCCCCGCCACTGGCTTTTTCCCAGCCACGAGTTTCTTCTCCGCCTTAGGGGCCATTGCTGTCACTATCGTGACTCGAACCTGAGACCACAGAAAAGACTCGGTGTTGCTATATCTGTGAAAAGAAGAAGGGTCTATGCAAAATGAAAGCAAGAGGTCGTTTCATTATATAAGGCCTGGAGTGTTTCCTATTGGCCGATATCTGGCGCCACGGATTGTTGATGTAGGCCAGATTTTAAGAGTAGTTTCAAACTTTGACTATAAAATATTTGGGGACTAGGTTACACTCATTTTGACGGTCAAGTTACCACCAGGATAAAATCTCTTTTTACTTTG
>APFE031133060.1:7292-24792 GCA_000404065.3 Pinus taeda
TTTTTTTTTTCTCGGTAAAAAGACTAAGATTCTATTATATGTACATAGTAGAAATTACATGCATTTTAGCGGATATACCGTGGATTCCATGGCCAGCTGGGAAGCCATGGTTCAGACTGAAACGTTCAAAAAAAAAATCCCACGCAGGGGATCCAAGTGACCTTAAAACTTCAGGACGACCTTCCGGTTCGTTGGAGTGAACCCAGAGCCAACAAAATTACAGGCCTTAGACACAAAACGAAACACACCCGCGCAGGGGCATTGTTCTTTGACTCTACTGATAAGACCCCTGACCAACCTAGCCAAGGACTGACATGAGCAAGAGCCAACGCGCAGACAGTCACCCGCGCTACAGACTTTACAAAAAGGACTGAGACTCAGAATAACATTAAACCAGAGCGAGTAGATAGCCAAACTATGACAAATCAAAATGAAGTAGAAGCAGGACTTGAGAGGAGCGTGCCAGTCAGGGGCGAGCTTGAGCTGGTGGCTCATCCGCGGGTGGCTTCTCCTCCACGATCTCGCACCACCCGAGCCCTTCTGGAATGCCCTCCCACATTGCAGCCCATTTGGCCGCGTCAGGGGCATTTGCCGCTTGGGATGAGGAAGGGTCCACCATGGCAGCCTTTCCTGAGGAAGCGGCCTCGATTGCAGGAGGAGGCAGTGGCAATTCTTGACCAGGAATGTCTGGGGGGGGAGCTTCCCTTGCATTTGGAGAACCTTCACCATCAGCTTCAGGGGTTCTTGTGAAGAGCACAGAGATGTGCGCGCTGACCCCCTGAGAGTCTCCCATCCTCCCCAGGGTAAAGACAACAGATCCGAATGCTGGAAGGGCTGGACCCTCCATGTTCACCCCGCTAATCTCCACAATTTGCTCAGCCGGAAGAGGAGCAACTCCGGCTCGACGGTGGCAAAATTGGCAGCAACAATGATGATGCTCCCTGGCATCCTGCCCACGTCCGCGACCTCTGCTTGAGCCCCTGCCTCTTCGGCAAGGTTGTCTATGGCGGAGCCGAGCCATGGAGAATTCGTTCGCCCCTCGTTCAGGAATTTCGACAACCGCCACCTTCCCTCCTTCAGCCTCAGTCCACCACCCTCCTTCTTCCCAATTCTTCCTCCGCAATTCCGAGATTGGGCTACTGTACGCTGTGGGAATAACCAGGCTGAGGGTGACCTGAGGTGGCGCTCTACCCAGCCAGCACAAGGCGTGCCCCCACTGCATAGCATAAGGTAACCAGACCCCAAACCGACTGTGTGAATCGCAGAACAATGGCCCTGAACCAGCCCCGACCAGAGATAAATAGCCCGAACCATGCTGGAGCCATCCTTTGGCCTTCGCTTTACTGTCATCCATGGCAGCATTAACTGCCCAGAGCTACCACCCATAATTGAAATCGGGTTGACGGCGGATGGGCTTGGGTAGTTATGCTGCATGGGGGGTGGCATGTGCTATCACGTGAGGGCCAGGTGGCACGTCCTCCCCCAGCTCTGTGGCACCTGCATCCGGGGGATCAATGTCATTTTGAAGAAGAATCTTACATTCCTGAGATTGCTGGGAGCTGGGGATGATGTCTAGGTTTCCTGCAAGGAATGGGAGATGACTTTCTACTCCTATGTTGGCTAGGAGATCAGCGACTTTGTTCCCTTCACGTCTCGAGTGGTGGAAGGAGATAGCTCTGTGATTATGCAGCTCTTGAGCAATGTTGTATAATCTGGCCTCCAGTCTCCAACTGTCGGCTACTTTTTTGGTTTGAGAGCCATTGTGAATGCGGGATACCATTCTTAGGATGATTTGGGAATCTCCCTCTACAATCAGAGGGTGAAGGTTCTGACGCTTGGCCTCAAGTAGCCCTTGCCAGAGACCCTCCAGCTCTGCTGAGTTATTGGTATCCCAGCCTATATTCCCGAAATAGATTAGAATGGTGTTGCCATTATGATCGCGAATGATTCCTCCATGGCCTGCAGGCCCTGGATTGCCTTTAGATGCCCCATCAAAATTTAATTTGTATGAGTTAGCCGGTGGAGCAATCCACTTTCTGTTCTCTTTGCTGTTGCCTTTCTTAGCTCTTTGGGAGGCGATTTCTTGAGGCAGCTCTAACATCCAGTTGCTCAGAATGTTTTTCTCTCTATCCTTGGTGGGAAGGTCCTCTTTGGTCCAGGGTTTCAGGTGCATTGTCTCTTTGAGGTTGCTGTGCATTCTAGTCCAGATTTCTTCTGTGGTTGAACTCTGGTTTTTGAAGATCCTCCTGTTCCTTTCTTTCCATATGTTCCAAATTACGATTCCTGGAATGATGTTCCATAGGTTATTAAGAATCTCACTGTCATAGGGGCTTTTTGGCCATTGTCTGATTGTGTCTATGATGTCTCCAGGTTTTCTACCTTGATGCTGGCATCTGAAGCTGACCTGGTCCCATAGCTTGCTGGCGAGTGGGCATGTGTCCAGAAGGTGTTGAAGATTTTCTTCACTGTTGAAGCAGTTGTGGCAGATTGAGGGCCCATGAAAGTTGCGCCTTCTTAATTTGTCCCAGGTGAGAATCTTTTTATGCCCAACCATCCATAGGAGGTGGGAAATTTTCGGCCAGGCTTTGAAGCTCCAGATTCGGTCCCATAGAGGGTTTGGTCTGATATCGGACTGAGTTGAGAGGGAGAAAGCTTCTGAAGTGGTGTAAGTTCCTTTTGGGCGATATCCCCATCTGAGAATGTCCTCACTGTTCTCCACTCTTATGCTTCTTTTTCTTAACTCTTCTTCCAGAGTGATCTCCTCCTACCTGGTGGCATTTGCGGTAATTTGATTGCTCGAGAGCCACTGTCTGAACCTGCTTTCTAAGTCCTGCTTCCAAAATTGATGAACCGTTGCGAGCTGCTGGACCTGTCTGTCTCGAATTAACCTTGGAGGAAGAGTGTTGGAAAGTTTGGGATGATGATTCCAAGCGTCCGTCCAAAACCGCGTGCTCCTACCATTTCGAATTTCCCAAAAGCTGTGCTTCAGGATGAACTGGTGGTGTTGCTTGGCCGCATTCCAGATGAGGGAGCCGTTGACCATGGGCTCATATCTGATGAGGTCCTTCTGGGGGCTGTTGTTGGTGTATTTGGCAGTCCAGATGCTGGCCCATATCTTGCTTGGATTGGTGAGCCATTGCCACCAAATCTTGGCGTTCATGATGATGTTACTGCTCTCAGGATCTCTTAGCCCAATGCCACCCATAATTTTGGGTTTGCATATTGTTTCCCATTTGACGAGAGCCCATTTGCGGTGAGAAGCAGAGCTTCCCCATAGAAAATCTCTCTGGAGATTCCTTAATCTTTTCAGAACCCATTTTGGAGCAGCCAGGATGGAGAAAAGGTAGAGAGGCATGGCTTGAAGGATAGATTTGATTAGCACCACCCTGCTAGCCATATTGAGGGAGCGATAGGTCCAGAGGTTGAGCTTGGATTCGAGTTTTTCCAAGAGAACCCGCCAGGCTGGTTGCTTAATGGCTGAGGCTGTGAGGGGAGCTCCCAGGTAGGTGGAGGGGAGAGAGGCTGCCTGGAAACCGAGAATGCGAGTGATGGCATGCTTAACCGACGGGGGGGTATGGAAGAAGAAAATTTGGGATTTGGCATTATTTACATGCAGGCCCGAGGCATCTGAGAAATCCTTGAGCAGGGATTTAAGGCGGGATGCTTCCTGCGCTGAGGGGTAGCCATAAAGCATGGTATCATCAACAAATTGCTGGTGGGAGGAAGCAGGAGAGTTATGAATGGAGATTCCTTTTAACTGGTTAGAGAGGAGAGCTTGTTTGAGGTGTCTCCCGAGACCCTCAGCCATAATGATGAAGAGGAAGGGGGAGAGGGGGTCCCCTTGCCTAATACCTCTCGAAGGTTTGAAGGGGTGGGAGGGGAATCCGTTAACCAGGAGGGAAAAATGGGCTGATGAGATGAGGCTCATTATCCATCGGATCCATGAGTGACAGAAGCCAAAGCTTTCAGCATATTTTCAATATAGGACCAACTGAGCTTATCGAAGGCCTTGGAGAGGTCCAACTTGAGAAGCATCCCCGCTTGCTTGGAGCATTTGAGAGAGTGGATGATTTCATGTGTGAGAATGTTGCCGTCCATGATCTGCCTCCCTTCAACATAGCCCGATTGCTCCGGCGAGATGATCATTGGCAGAAGGGGTTTTAGTCGGTTGGCAATGACTTTGGAGATTATTTTGTAGAGGACATTGCAGAGGGCAATGGGTCGGAATTTTTCAGGAGTAAGGGAATTCTCTTCTTTGGGAATAAGGGTGATGAAGGTGGAGTTAAGGGCAGGGAGAAACCAACGCTTCGCTCTAGATTCCTCGACAACTTGCCAGACCTCCCCTTTGATCATATCCCAAAAAGCATGGAAGAACGTGGTAGTAAACCCATCGGGACCGGGAGCTTTACCTTCCTTGAGCTGCCCCATTGCCTCATCAACCTCCTGGGCATTGATTGGGCTCATGAGAATTTCGTTGTGCTGCATTGTTACTAATTTTGGTATGTTGCTGGTTATTTTGCCGATTGCTCTTTGCCGGTTCTCCTCTTGTTCCCTGTGAACCTGCTGGAAGTGATTGAGGAGAACCTCTTCTATTTGCTCATGCTTTTCGAACCTTTCCCGATCCTGGTTGACGATGAAGGGGATTTGGTTGTGCATTCTCCTTTGGACCGTTGTTCGATGGAAGAACTTGGTATTGCGCTCCCCTTCCTTTAACCACAATATCCGAGACTTTTGTCGCCAATAGATTTCTTCTTGCTTCCTTCTTTCATCAAGCTGCTTGTTTATGTTCCGTTCTCTATCTAAAGTGGATTCTGTGTGGCCAGTGTTTATGATTTCCTGTTGGATGGCCTTCAGCTCTTTGTGGAGCTCCTTTTGAGCATCAAATATATTGCCGAAGGTTTCTCTCTTCCAACGCTTTATGTTCCCTTTTAGAAAGCGCAATTTTTGTTGGAGCTGGAACATTTTGGAGCCCTCTGGGGGAATGAAGGAGGCCCATGTGTTTTTGATGAAGTCCTTGAAAGCAAGGTGAGTTAACCAAAAGGCTTCAAACCTGAAGGGCTTTTTGGTTTTGTCCCCTAGTCTTTGCCAAAGGAGAGCGATCGGCCAGTGATCTGAACCTGAGTGTGCAAGAATCTCCGCTGAAAGATCTCCGCCAAGGTGGACTACATTGTTCGAGATTAAGAAGCGATCCAGTTTTGAGGCAATCTCAGAGGATCCTCCTCTGCGATTGCTCCAAGTGTAAGTACCATTGCAGAAAGGCATGTTTATGAGGGAAGCATTTGCAATGAAGTCTTTGAAGTGAAGCGTCTCAGGCTCCATGCCGGATCTGCCTCCAATTTTCTCCTCCATCCTGGTTATCATTTTGAAGTCCCTTGCTATGATCCAGAGTGGATATTGCCTATGCCTGTTGAGCATTTCAATGTTGTCTAAGAGTATCTTCTTACTACCTGCATCTTGCGGGAAGTAGACGTTGGATATATTCCCATGGATGTTGGTGCCCAGAAAGTGAAAAGTCGCTTGCATGAGGTGATGAGTTGCATGGAAGTCAGAGAGTGTGATGGATTGGGGATTCCATGCCATGGCGAGACCCCCTGAAGCTCCTGTTGCATCCACGGCCATTGATCGACACCCTGGACAAATTTTTGAGAGAATGTTGTCCAATCGATCGCTGGTGCATTTGGTTTCTTGGAGAAAACAAATCTGAGGTCTTTCCAATTTGATCATGTTCTTCATCAATCGGGATTTTCCTGGGCTGCTGAGCCCTCGTACATTCCATGATACGAGCTTCATCTTTTAACTATTTTGGGTAGGCTTGTAGTACTTTGTTAACTTCGCGTATCTGCCTGAGTCAACCAGGATTTTCCCAATCTCTATGGTTCTCTGGAGATCCGTCTTCCTTCCTCTTTTCTTAGAATCCTTTGGTCGCAGATTGTCTACCCAGGTGCCTCCGGACTGGATTCCAAGATGGTGTTGATAGAACGCTCTGGATATGACTCCCTCTAGCTTGTCAATATCCTCCTCGGAGATCTTTTCAAACGCTTGCTTGTGGCAGTTGAGCTCTAGCTCTATTTTGTCCAGACCATGTAGATCAATACTTTCTGGCTCTACTTCCATGATTTTCACCTGATTGGTGTCTTCCTGGGGAGTTTCCAAGGTAGGCGTGGCCTTCAGATTGCCATTCATCTCCATATTGATGAGAAATTCCTCTGGAATTTCTTGATGTCTATTTAGAATGGTGGGGATGAAGATGGGAGGTTTATTGGAAGATGAGGGGAAGCTTGCAGGGGAGGGGAGGGGGGAGGGGCGAGAGGAGGAGGAAGAGGAGGGGGGGGCTTTGAGGCGGAGGAAAGGGGCAATGATGAGGAAGCTCGGGGGGGCATGCTATCGAGGGAGGGGGCGGAATCTTCTGGGAGATTGCCTAGAGATTCAAAGCTGTTCTTGGAAGCATGATTTTGGGTTTTGGATGGCTGGGGCTTTGGCCCACTTTGAGGCTTCTTGTGCATGCGTTTCCTGTTCGTGACTTTGGTGAAGCCGTCTTGGGGGGAGGTATCAGGGGCTTCAGGAGAACTGGTTTTAGCATTGAGGGGGCAGTCCCTAAATAAATGTCCTATCACATGGCATCTATGGCACCTAAAGGGGACATGCTCGTAGTCAAGAGGCTGGGTCCATTCCTCGTCTCTATGGGTTAAAGTAACATAATCAGGAAGGGCTTCATTGAGCCTGATGAAAACACAGATTCGGGCATAAGAAATGAACTTACGGTTTTTTGTTTCCTCAGTAGCCCTGATGTATTTGCCCACTCCATTGCCGATCTTCATTAAGCATTCCTCTGCCCAATATTCCTCCGGGAGCGAGAAGAGCCTGATCCAGACGGGAGCCCAGGCCAGATATTCTTTATCTGGGTTGAATCGGGGTTTCCAGTTTCTGAGGTAAAGCCCTGCCGAGTTGAAGAAGTACGGTCCTCCCCCTAGAATTCGATGCTTATCTTCCAAACAGTAGAATAAGGCTATGAAGAAGCCCTTTGCCCCTAGTTGAAGGATGACATCTCCTTTAGGCTTCCATTTGGCAGCCATCCATCCCCTTAGGGCTCGTTCAGTTGGCCAGAACCCTATGAACTTTCCTATGACTGCATGATCTTGCATGAACTCAATGCAGCTATCAATGATGTCTCCAGGCAGCTCTATTCTCGGTCTTTCCTTGGCTATTGGGCGACAGGTCGAAGAGGTGACCTGTGGTTTATCATTTTTTGGATCTCGGTCGCTCTACGCATTGCTGTTGTCTTCTGGATTCTTCTGCCCTTGACTGAGCATGTCCGGATCAAAGGATCCAAAGATAACTTCCTCGTTTGATTTGAGGTTGGAAGGGGAGGGCTGCGACGCCCCCCCCTGAGTCGTGCTCATGTCTATCGCTTTCTTCCCGTCAGAGCGGATTAGGAGCAGGGGAGTCAGGCGCAGCAGAGGCCTCTTGTTGCAGGTTGTCGGCGCTACCTAAGGGAGCATTTCAGAACCCTAGCCAGATGCGCGCTCATCCGTCCAGTGGATCCGATTCGTGTATCCTCTCTTCAAGAAGGTATCATTATTGAATCAAATTAATAAAGTTAATAACTAATAATGAAATTATTAAATTAAATCAATAAAATTATATTAATAAAATTAATAAAATAAATAAAATTAAATTAATAATTTTATTCATTTTAATTAAATTAATAAATTAATAAATTAAATAATAAAAATAATAATTTTATTTATTTTAATTAAATAAGATTGAATTAACTTAACAATTAATAAAATTAAATTAATAAGATTAATAAAATAAAATTAATTAATTAAATAATTAAATCAATAAAATTAATAAAAATAATAAAACTAATAAAATAAAATTAATAAATAAATATCCCAGCCGACAGTGTGCTAATCCGAAAAATTTATCCTCATTAGTATTTATTTCTCTAAAGTAGCTCATCTTTTATCATCATTCTTAAGTCCTGATGATGGATCCCATTTGGGATTTGAAACGATGGCGTAAAAATGTTCATACTGTGGATTCTCTGGTCACTAATTCAAAAAAATAAATTTATAATATTCCCCATACAAGAATCTCAAAACATTATGGGATTTGATTGATTCTTTATGAATTTTGGAAATGCATCCTCTGATTGTTGTTGGTGACTTAGATTTCTCCTTGAACGTGGGTGAATGTTGGGGATATAGGGAAAAGTTGGATCTTCTTGCTTATTAATGCAGATATCTACTTAGACGCAAGGCCCTTTGTGATTTTTCTCATGATCATATATGCACGACTTGGCATAATGGAAGACATGGTAAGGAGGGTATAGCCAAAATAATTTATAGGTTTCCGGTGGACTCATTTCTACATCAAAAAATGAGACAAATTAAATCTTGGACATTCTTCTCAGACATCTCAAACCATGATTCCATCATGCTGGAATGAATGGGCGAATTAAAAGAAACCAAAATTCCTTTCAAGTTCAATCAAATATGGGTTAAAGAGCTTGATTTAAAGGAGCTAGTTCAATAGTCATGGTTCGGTAATATTCGCCGAGACATGACAACTCCAACATACCTGGTATTGGAGAATCTTAAGAGATTAAAAATATATGTTATAATGGATCAAGAAAAGAAATATAGAGCTCAGAAAATAGCTCTTATCAATTGAAAAACAAATGAATAGAATGTTGGACCCTATCGACCCTAGCTACCTCTTATAACAACAACGCATGGCCATTATAGACCTAATGTGCCAAAAGGAAAAAATCCTTAAAATACAGGAAGAAGTTTGGAGACAAAAAAGTAGATTAGAAAAGATTAAAGATGGAGACTAGGACACCAAATTCTTCCCCCAAGAAGCTTCTAAAAGAAAAAAAATCTATTTCATATGGGCAATCGAAGATGAGGATGGGGAAACCCATTCATCCTTCAAGGAGATCCAAGAAGTAGCATATCATTTTTTTAGAAAATAATTTCAGTGAAGGGAGCAAGACTATATGATTGAAAAGATGGAATTGGCCAATTACTTTCCTGTTTGGGTCAACAGAGAGAACACTACAATGATGGATGAGTAGGTCACCGTGGAGGAGATACTTTAAACACTCAAGGAGATGGCTAAGGACAAGAGTATCGGGCTTGATGGGTGGCCTAGTGAATTCTTTCTCTACTTCTTCAAACTAATGGGTCTAGAATTGGTTAATATGGTAGAAGAAATAAGAGTTCCTAGACAAATCCCATGTGAAATAAATTCAAATTTCCTAACACCAATTCCTAAGAAATCCTTTGCTCAGTATTTTAAAGATTATAGGCAAATTTCACTATGCAACTCTATTTATAAATTTGTTGAAAAAGCAACAATAAAATCTAGTTTTGAATTTTCCTTAGTTAAACTAGATTAAAATTCAAATTTCTATTTCAATAGAATAATTGGAGGTAGTTAACTGAGGTGACATGGCTCTTATCACTTACTTAACTCAGTAAATTCGAGTTGGAGACACTTGAGTTCACTTCTATATGACTGATTGCTAATTTGTAGCAATCTATTCCAGTTAATTCGAGTTATTATCTATTTAATTAGTTCTATTTGTCAAAAGAACTAGTGGAGGTCAAGTTTTCGATATGTAACTTCAACTAAACTCTATTATAAACCAATTAACTAATCAATCAACCCAAAATAATTGTTGCATACAGAGAATTTGAGTTACCCAATTGAGATGTAGATTCCACAACAGTGTACTACAAGTGGTAGCATATTCCCATGTGTACACATGGTGCATGCAGTCAGAGATTGACCTAAGGCTATTGCGGAATTCCTTGGTGTGAAATTCCTAAAAAATAGGGCAATTTCCCAAGGAAATAATGCAAGGAAATAGGATCTCGGGAAGTCTTTAAATTGGTTGAGTGTTGGGTCAGGTTCAGTCAATCAGGAAGAGGGATAAACTATACACTTCTAGGGTGTGCTCAAGTTTGAGCAAGCATTGTATTTATTCTCTATCCTATGATTAATGAAATATAGATAGTAAGTCATTTTGAGCAGTTTCTTTCCCCTAAATAAATCTTTGTGCTTGTGTGATGTTTCCTTTTGCATTTCCATGATTGTTCCTTTTGACAGTGAATTAACTTCCACAAATTAGTAGAATAGCTTTAATTATTGTGATTCAGTAAATTTCATGAACAGTATCGAATTTACACATTAATTTCTACATGGTATCAGAGTTCAAGTCACTATAGAGAAAATATCTCAAAGTTATTATTGCAAGAGATTCGAATTTGATGATAAATTTTGTAGTTTTCCTTTAGGATTGAGAAGATGGATTTCAATGGACTCAGGTTCTAGTATGGCCTGGAAGGCACCTAAAATTTTTTTGCATGGAAGGACCGCATGGAGGCAGTATTGGATGATAATGGGCTACTAGAATACATCAAGACAGATGTATCAAAGCCCCAAGCATCTAATGCCCAGAATCTTGCTCAGTGGAAGAAGGATGTGGCCAAAGCCAAGAGAATCATATTGGTGGGAGTTTGAGATCATATTATCTCTAATATCTACCAAAAAGAGACTTTGTTCGCAATATGGAAAACACTGACAAAATTGTTCTAGAACAATAATTACCATAGGAAACTAGCATTCAAGGACGAGAGTTGAAGTATCAATATGCAAAATAATGTCGCAATTCCACAGTACCTAAGCAGGTTTACACAGTGTCATGATGAGCTTGGTAGGGTTGGTGTTAATTTCCCTAAAGAAGACATGGTAGCTCTAGCTCTTTTGGGCCTCCCAAAGAGCTAGAATAACTATAAAGATTCAGTAACTGGTGGGGAGAAACTACCAAGTTGGGAGTGGTTATGGTATGATCTAGTGCAGCAAGAAATAAGGCATAACGCTAGAGACAAGACCTCATCTAAGGGTGAGGATGAGGAGAAATGTGCCTTGGATGGAAAGGAAAAGAAAGTGAAGGGAAAGAATTTCCAATCCAAAGAAAATTTGAGTCAAAGGGGCAAGAAGAAAGACTTGATGAGAATCAACTGCTTTCACTTTCATGAATTTGGGCACTATACAATGAAGTGCCCACATAAGAAGGCAAGAAAGAAGACCGCAGGAGGAGAAGCGAGTGAAGCCTTAGCTTCACAGTTTCAAATTGATTTTAGCATCATTGCATGCATGACTAGCATAGTGATATGTAGTGTGTCGTATCTCAACAACAGTGCCCCCTTCGACATGACAACGAACAAAGAATTTTTCCGTGACTTGGAGAAGAAGGATCTCCATATGCACATCAAGATGGGAGATAATGGAAGGTTGGTATTGGTAAAATTACTTTTCATGGAGAGTCTAGATCCCCTCCCAGGCTCCATGATGTTGTTTTCACCAAAAATTAATCATCTAGCCATAACCTACAAGATGGATCGAGGTACACCATGTAGTGCCAATTTTACCGTAGTAATATTTCTTTCACTATAAGATATTACTTAATAAACCACATTTTTTAAGTTATTTCTCATCAAACCCATGAAGAATAATTAAATAAATCATTATTTATTTATTTTTCTTCTAGGAATTATTAATTAAACCACTGTTTAACTAATATTTGACCCAATCCTCTAAGAATACTTAAACAAATCATTATTTCTTTGTTATTCCTTAACCACATTCCTTGAGATGATAAATAAATCACTTATTTATTTATTATTTATAAATAGAAGTATTTAACTAATTTAAATATGTTTTATCTCCAACCAAATATAATAAAATATTCCAAACAGTTAATCCTAGAATTTGGTTAATAATATGTTATGATTTTCCATTATTCGAGAATAACCTAATATTTTGTTATAAATTGGAGGGTTTTACATAAATGCTTCACTTTGGATCATTTTCATTGTTGCACTCATTGTTGTAACTTGGATTATAATCTCTTTCACTTCCCATTTGTTTTTTCCATTTGAGTTCCCATTGAGCTCAAACATTTTTTGTTGGTTTCACACATTATAGAGAAGAGAGACTCTATAGAGCTGAAGACATTGAGGATAACCAAGAATCCATCCCATAGAGGGGGACTGGTAACATCATTTGTTCCCTTGACAGGTGTCATATAACAAAATTTATTCTTTACATCTGGTATCCATTGAGTTATTTGCGCTTAATTCCTTATTTCATGTTGTTGTTTAACTATTTGTGTTGCGTAGATAAAGACTTTGGCAAGTTTTGTTTCTATCATTTGCTGTGGATCCACATTATTTTATAACCATTTTTACTATTAAGGTTGTTTTTCATCTGCAGCCAAAAGTGGTTTCTTTTCGTACACTCTTGATAAGAATACCATACAACAGATGGCGACTCCATTGCATTTTAAATTCTGATTCAGAAACCATGGTGACCTTTAGTTTTTAGCTTAGAGTTTTATTTTTTTCAGTGTCTTAATGTTGTTTAGTAGCTTTCTAACCCTAGATCAATCAAATTTCTAACTTCCGAAAGTTTTCTGGTTATTTTCACAAGTGACAGGAACCAACCACAACAGAGATCACAACCTTTTTTTTCACTTGCTGCTTGAGAACTGAGGAGAAAACATCACACTTTTCATCTCCAAACTTGTGATATAGAGGTCCAGAGTGTGCTTCTTGGCACAAAAACTGTGATTTCTCCTAAAACAGGTAAGTACTTGTGATTTTAGGGTTTTCCGAGACTTTTTCTCATCATTTTCTAGGTTATTCTGAGAGCACTCTGCTGGGTTGGTTGACCATTGTCTTAGCCCACTTAGGCCTTGATCTACTATGTTTTTCTCGTCAAAGTGGAATTTAGACCCCTAGGGCTTCTAGCATGCTTCCACCTTTATAGGAGGTGTTCAGCTCAGTAAAAAGTTTGAGTTTTAGCAGAGCTTTCAGGCATACATTTTAGATATGTACCTTTCTTTCTCAAATCTTTAAAGATAGGTTGTTTCCATACAAAGTTCCCTCTTGAACCTTTTTTGGTCGTTTTCCTTAGGGTGCCACTATTTTCCCTAGGTTCCACACCGATGGCCCTATCCTTTGCAACGATTGTCCTCACTGGTTTTTGTTGTTGTTGCACCACTTTCCAGCACCATAGCATCATTTGATCCCAGTCACACTGACATTTAGATCTCTTGGCCAGTTTAGTGTGTTTTTAGTTGATTTTGCCACCAACCAACATAGTGTTTGCAAACCGAGTTTGGTTGGGGTTTATATAGTTGATTTGTTGTTTATTTTTTGTTTTTAATTTCAGTTTAGTTACAGAATTTCAGCAATCTTTTTCTTTTCTTTTTTTCAAACACGATTGGGCTTAATTGATAAACACACATATTTGCACACACAAGCACACCTTAAGCTAAGGCCACTTGGTTAACACCACCAAGCCAAGACTTAAATTAATTAATTTATCTCACCAATAGAGACAGAGACATTTTTTTTATCTCCCTTCACCATTTCCATGTCACTTGTGTCTTGCAACCATTTTGCCACCAAGGCATTTGTCGCATAGACTTTTAGGTTTTTATCCCCAGTTTCTGTTTAGACGTATTACTCCTCCGAGCAGGGTTTGAGTTAGTCCTTCCTAGAGTCCCCATGCCGATGCTTCTTATGGTTCATCTGATTCCTCATCCAATTCCAAGCCTCTGTCACCGCATATCGTCATCATGTTAGGACCCACTGCAAGTGCAGGAAATCAACCTGGTGGTGACTTTGGTTCTACCCCGGTAGTCACATCTAACAGAACCATTATAGGAACCATACCGACAACTCCTTTGCTACCTTTCATGGTTGGGTTAAGTCTCCCATATTTTAGCCAGTTGAATAGCGACCCCATACACCATGATGTTTGTTGGCCAACTATGTTGACTAAGATTCCCTCAAACATTCTCAAGTTTGAGGGTAATTCAGGAGAGGACCCCACTAATCACATCTACTCCTTCCATATACGGTGTTCATCTAATTCCATCACCGATGACTCCAGTCATCTTTGGTTGTTCCATAGCACACTCAATGGAGATGCTGCAAAGTGGTACATTGACTAGCCCTCTACTTCTCATTCCACTTTTGTGACGCTAAAGCGTTCCTTTCATATTTTGAGTTACCTCTCCAATACGACCCTGGTACAGATCTCTTGACCACATTTCGTCAGTCCTCTATCACCCGTCTTTTCGGCCATGTCCAGGAATGGCGTAGAATGAGGGGTGTGTGTCATGCTCCTTCATTCAAAGACCGTTTCTACCTCGATTAGTTTCTTAGGACTCTTTTAGCACCCATTTCCAAAGATGTCACATCTCACTTTCCTCAGATAGAGGAAGAGGCTCTCCAAAATACTCTGAGATATGACTTGATTTATTCTCAATCAGTTTATGTCTATATCATTATACCAAACCTTCGTTGTACTGGTGGTGCCAATGCACCAGGGGCATCTCACACTATCGACGATATCGTTGGAGCTATTTCACATCCTTCGCCATATATTTAGCATATTTATGGATATCCATAGGGGGGCACTAGTTCCTCCAACAAGTATCCCCCTCCTGCCAGCAATGTGTGTTTAGGACAAAGCACACTTTATGCATTCACCCAACCACATCAGCAAATGTCAGGGCCATCTAGTGCTCAACCTGTCTACCAGAATATTTCCCCTTCACCATCTCACACATATGAATTGTCGAGCGCTCTAGCCCCTTGAGCATTAGCGCTGCACCCTCCCATGCATCCTCAACCCCAGCAACCGCCTCCCCCTTAGGGGCAACACAATGCTGAGGTAAGATCTTTCTAGCCTTCATGATGCGAACTATTGTTGCATCTATTGAGCACTCTCTATCTTCTTTTACATTTTCGATCACTTTATTCCTCACATTCACATTCACATTCGTAAATGGAATCTTAGTCTTCTTCAACTTATGTGAAAAGGCAGTATTGAATTCAAAATTATCACTTGTAGATATTGTTGCAGTGCTAGGTTCATTTAGAAGAATCTTATACTTGCCACATGAAACTAAATGCAGTAGTCAAATAACATCTTCATCTTCCAAATTTAGTTGAGCTTTAATTTCTTCATAGCTCATCTTTATAGCTTCATTGAAGAGAAATAGTAGAGTTTCCTGGTATTTTTCTACTGAAAACTCTATTACCATAGTGTCAAATTTGGAGATGATTGCATAGGTCCCCAAGGAGTATGCCCATGGAAGTGTACAATGTTGATATGTTAGAGAATAAAATTTCTTAAATTTGACAAGACATGCAAGAATCTCAGAAGGTAGATAAAGATTGGAAGACTTGCAAGTTGGGCATCGTGTAGCATTCAGTACTGTGAAAACCAACATTCGTTTCAGATCATTATATGCAGAATTTTTAAACTCAGGTTGGATTTCTTTCGAAACTATGAAATCCTTAACCATGCCCTCCATTTTTTATATAAAGCTTGAACCACAGGGCTCCTTCAACTTCGACAACTTGTTCTGTTCATCATCAATATTTACAGCTCTATCATGCAACAATCCCTTAGCTAAGTATTTCCTGCAAAATTCCACAAATAAATCTATATCACTAACATAGTGGACAATTTTTACAACCTTTTCCAACAAAATCTCAATATTATCATCATCTTCCCTTTTCAGACTGTTGCCCTTCTTCAATAAATTATCGCAAAAAGCTGCAAACAACTTTGCACTTGTGGTTCCTCCCACTCTTTTATTGCAAATTACCACCAATGCTTCTTATAGAGCTTTAGAATTGGAATTATCATTTTCAAATTCATGCTCCAAATAACCCACATATTGGTCATAAATTTCAATGACGTTCTCTAGGAAATCATGTTCTTGTATTCTTTTACTTTTTGATAAGTTACTATTCTTGTCAACCCATTTGACTAACTCTATTCCTCAGTTAATTATATGTTGTTGAAAAATACTTTCAAAGTGTTGGAGAACTTTGGGGATTTTACAAAATAACCTGTACATCCTAGAAATATCAATTTTCTCATCATCCCCAAGCAGGCATAGAAACCTGAATCATGTTTCCCTAAAAGTTGAATTTCATAATGGGCAAGGAGTTAATTTTGGACTATCTCTAATAACCTATTCTTGTTGCTGGAGTGCAAATAATTGTCAACTTTGTGCTCATCATTCTGAAAACACTCTTCAGATTTTACCATATATTTTGGACAAGAATACTCCGAAATCCATAAAGCAGCCTTTCGAGCATAGTAATTTCAAGTATCCTCAAACATGGAATTTTCAAAATTGTTCTAGTAGTAATCTAGGTCTGTTGTACCAATGTCAACAAATATTCTTAGCAATGCATTGTCAATCTGCTCTCCCTCGTGCTCTCACTTAATCAAATCGAACACAACATTCTTCATATTAATGTGTGTGTCATCATGCAGGGCCTCTCGAAAACACATGAACCCAACTTCTCTTAGAGGTAGTCGGTCGGTCCAGAGGATGTGGTAAATCAAATAATAGAACATGTCGAACATGTAACAAACAAAAAGCTTGTATTTTTCCCAACATTTCAGGAATTATTTTAGCAAGAACGCATCATGTTGTAGGCCATAATGATCCCTTGGGAAGTAGATTTACCTAGAGATGAGGAGGATTAGATTGTACACAGATTTACTTAGAGATGAGCGAGATTACATTGTACACGTTCATGCTGAAACATCTAAAAAGCTCAATTTGATTTTTTACAACTATGAACAATATGAAAAACAACTCATTATTGACACTACAATATAATTCTAAAGTTTAAATTTCTTCACTATTCGCCTATAAGAAAGTTTAGTCAATTCTTGTCCATAAATAATGATCAGTTTTTCTCATGAAATGACAAAAAAGGTTGCCTAATGTGAAGAATATAGAAAGAAACCAGAGTTATATAACATTGAAAATAATGCACAAAGTAATGTCATATTGACAATTGCATTTTCTCATAGAATAAGACAAAAGTTGTTGGAATTGGCCACTTAATTTCCAATCCAATTTTCAGAATTGTGGAAGTTAGCAGCACCATCAAAGGAAGGATGATTCTCATTCCTTCCTATTTGGACAAGAACATGTTGTTGCAATTTCCTTTGTTGTTATTCTTTTTGTATTTGCATTTCCCTTGCTTTCATTTGTTATACCTACAAAACCTGCACAAGTATTTACAAACAAGACCATTATTAGAGTTCAAAACATATCTACTGAAATTAATATGTATGTACAAATAAATAACAAACACTTCCCTTATTTTTATCCACATAATTAAGGGTTAAGTTAAATATGGTAGGTCACCTCAACATATGAAGCTAATCATGGTGCTTCTCATTGTCAGCTAGATGAAAATATCCCAAAACGCAGACTACCATTCAAACAAAATCCATTGGGCATTGAATTTGCAATATTTTCATAATTGTTAAAGTTACTAACACCATTAAAGGAAGGTTGATTCTCATTCCTTCTTATCTACGCAAGAAGATACTACTGCAATTGCCTTTGTGGTTGTTGCTTTTGTATTTGCAT
>APFE031133067.1:0-17866 GCA_000404065.3 Pinus taeda
ACATAATCCTAGATTTTACTTAAAATAGAAATAGTGTAGGGGACCAAACTTAAATAATAAGAAAAGAGCGTGGAGAAATTTTAAAATGAAATAATCTCTGAGGGCTTAAGGGAAAATGGGCCTATGGAGTTATAATTAGCAGTGCTTTATTTATGAAAAACACTTTGATCCTATGCTAAAGGGAAAATTGGTGCTTAATCCATATTAAATACAATACTAAAATTAATGTTTGAAGGCTTTTGTCTGAATGGATAAAAAACACTCAAATTTTGCATTTACACCATATTTTATGCAAAACCACCAAACCGACAACACTACTAAAACAAAAAATCAAGGCATGAATGAGTTGGAGCTGCAAATAGTGGAATGGATAGACTTTGACATAGTTTGGATAAAATGGCTAAATTTGGTAGTCAACCAGATTTAGAAAAATCCACGCTAAATCACATAACTCACTAGAATGGAGGAAAACAATAGTTCAACTCAAAATTTCTTGAAGATACATGCAAGAAATCATTGATGAATTGAAAAACAAATTTAGAGGACCTAGTTAAAGTAGGACATAAATAAAATATAAATACTCTCTTCATGGCCCAAAATTTACTCATAACCTTATCCACTGTCTTCCAAATGGTTCCATGAGTTTCTTTCCCGAACTCCTCAACAATAACATAATGATCCATGTCACTTTTAAATTAGAGAAAATTAACAATCACCTTCTCTTCTCACTAATTATTAGACTGATGTTCTAGCTTTGCTAATAGTTTTCACCTTACCCTTATCTACTACTATCGATTCAATCAATGTTTAGATCAATTTGGGAATGGAATATGATAAAAAGAAGAACAAGTCATGTGTTAATATGCTTCCCTAGGGTTATGGTGGGCTTTTGTATTATTTTCTAAGGCTTTGGGATGATGTGTAGATTACCAGAAAGTTTCAAGTGAGTGCAATAGAGGACGCTTCGAGCTGATAAAGGACTGGGAGATGGTGGCGTGTATAAAGTGGAGCACTGGGACTAATGGGAATGACACATGTAGACGAATGGTGGACCGGCATGGACACATAATCCTAGATTGTGCTTAAAAGAGAAATAGTGTAGGGGACCAAACTAAATACTAAGACAAGAGCATGGAGAAATTTTAAAATGAAATAATCTCTCGGGGCTTAACGGAAAATGGGCCCAATGGAGTTATAATTAGCAGTTCTTTATTTATGAAAAACACTTTGGTCCTATGCTAAAGGGGAAATTGGTGCTTAATCCATATTAAATAGAGTACTAAAATTAATGTTTGAAGGATTTTGTCTGAATGGATAAAAAACAGTCAAAGTTTGCATTTACACCATATTTTGTGCGAAACCACCAAACTGACAACACTACTAAAACCAAAAATAAAAGCATGAATGAGTTGAAGCTGAAAATAGTGGAATGGATAGAATTGGATATAGATTGGATAAAATGGCTAAATTTGGTAGTCAACCAGATTTAGAAAAATCCACGCTAAATCGTATAACTCACCAGAATGGAGGAAAACAATAGCTCAACTCAAAATTTCTTGAAGATACATGCAAGAAATCATTGATGAATTGAAAAACACATTCAGAAGACCTAGTTAAAGTAGGACATAAATAAAATATAAATACTCTCTTCATGGCCCAAAATTTACTCGTGACCTTATCCATTGTCTTCCAAATGGTTGCATGAGTTCCTTTTCCCAACTCCTCAACAATAACATAACGATCCATGGCACTATTAAATTAGAAAAAATTAACAATCACCTTCTTTTCTCGCTAATTATTAGGCTGATGTTCAAAAATTTGCTAAGAGTTTTCACCTTACCCTTATCTACTACTATTGATTCGATCAATGTTTAAATTAATTTGGGAATGACATATGATAAAAGGAAGAACGAGTCATGTTTTAATATGCTTCCCTAGGGTTATGGTGGGCTTTTGTATTATTTTCTATGGCTCTGGGATGACGTGTAAATTATTAAATCATGAATATCATATCATCCGTATGGTTTTACCCAATCCTGAATAACATAACATCGTGGTTCTACCAAATCCTTGGAGGATTATTTGGTGGGTCCACTTAAAAGTTTAATATAGCAAACATGATAGAAATATTTCTAAAATATCCTTTTTTTATGAAAACATAGGAATGATATATGCTTAAAAAAAGGTTGTATACCCCTCCTTCGGCTATACTAGTGAAATAGTGGTATTTTGTGTCCTTTTCTAAGACTCTCGGACAATATGTAAAGTATTAAATTATTAATAACATAGCAGTGGTTGTAGTTTTTCCTCAACTATCAAAAGAATTTTGGAGCATATTTTTGGTGTGTCTACTAAAAAGTTAAATATAATAAAGATAGTACAATTGTTTGAATAATAATTTAAAAATAATAATAGGTTAAGAAAATTATAAATTATAATATATATTTAATATTTTCATTTCAATGTTTTGACATGGTTTTGAAAAGACTATAAAATGAATTGAATATAATTTTATCATTATAATTGTTATTAACTAAACATTTCTTAAACATTATCGTATAGAAAAAATAACGAATTTCAAAACCAATGTGTATCTTTATTAAAAACATTTAAAGCCAATTAATATCCTTATTTTTTAAATCAATAACTATAATATATTATAAAACATATATATAACGCGTTTGAGTGATGTGTTTCACTTATGAAAAATGGGTCATGAAAATATATTGTTTCATTTCTTTCATTATAATCTTATTTTCTTTCCCTATTATCATTTTTGGCAAGTCTCTCTTCACTATCATTTTTCCCAGTGGATAGTAATTTACAAGATCACAATTTAGAATAGGTGAGAGAATATCCATTGCTTGAAACTCTTTTTGTTTCAGATTCTCCTTAAAAATAATTTATTATATATGTATTTTAAAATTTAATTCATTGTTCTATTAACATTTTGTTGAATCATAAATATTTTTAACTAAATATGTTTATCTATCTAATAAGATGAATAAAACATATAAAATGTGAAGAAACCATGTTTTAAATTCTCTAAAACAATTTCTTCAAAACATATTTTTAGTACATAAAAAAAAATTGCATTTTTACTCCACAATGTAATTTCGTTTTCAAACTCATAAAAACTTTTTATATAAAATATTATGAGGTTAATCTCCCTATTTACTCATATTAGGAGGACTTACAGGTTATAATGGGATAGATCCATCTCTGTGCACATTAATGATTATAGTGAACTACGGGTAGCTTCGTGCACTATTGCATATCATGGTTATAGTTCTCCATTTTACTAATTACAAAGTGAATAAAAATCTAATAAATAAAACTTATTTTTAATTCAAAGTCATTTTGAGATGTCAAACATTAAAAACAATACCTTATTATTCTCATTCATTTAAAAAAAATACTTTTTTGACAATGTGTTTGTATTTTTAGATTTTTTTAATAGTTTGATAATATATTTTTTAAAGTTTATATATAACTCATATGTATTCCACATGCCTAGCAATAAATAGCAACTTTCTAATTTAAAAGACTATATAAAAATAAAAATAAACATGGGATTTGTAAGTATGTTTCATATCAAGAATGGAAGGAAAGTGTAGTTCATATGTTGATATTTTACATTTATACTAGGTGAATGTACAAAGAAATGGAAAGCTTCATAGTGAAAATGGAATGATGGTAATATGAGCCCACTAACTAACGTTTCATATAGTTTCAATGTGATTCCAAATGTAGAGATACTTCTTTCTAGTTACAAAGTCAAACCTTAAAGGATGTAATAAATTAAAATGATCCATTTGCCCATTAGAATGTCAAGGGAATGAGGTTATTTCAATGGCGCCATCCAAGGAGGCCTTCTTGGATATCAAGAAAGGGAACCCTTTTCCTATTTTATATTCATTTCATTATGTTTAAAAAGAGGTTGAGAGGTTATTTCATTGGGTTGAAAACAAGATTCACAAGTTATTCTATTTTTTTTTTAACACTAAAATTATTTATATATTTAGTTTCATAGGAATAACTCCTAAATTTACTAAATTTCAGTGATTCTCTTATTCCATGTATCAAGAATCAAATATATTACAAAAGCACTTTTTTATTCCATGTGTACAAGGAATTTAACATGTAAGTTGACTCCTTATCCAAAGGATTCCATATAGAGGTTGAGAAATAGACACTAAAAAAAGAATCTATTACAAAATCTGTCAAATATGTTGTTTGAATACTATGATAAGATTAATATAATGGTATGGAGAGATGTTTGTGGTATCTGTAAAACCATACTAGAAAAGGACTTACACTTCAAGAGAAGAAATGATTATTATTTTTTATAAGCATATAAGATTCAAAGAAGGCATGATAGCTTTGCAACTTATAATTGTATTTTGTTCACACTCCAAGAGGACATTCAAGTCATGGAGGAAAAGGAGCATATATGTTTATTGATAGGTTGTGAAAGTATTAATAGTTTATAGTCTTGAACACAATTTTAGATTTTGAGTATTTATTTATTACATAGTATAGAATGCAATATGCACATATATAAATATGGTTTTTTTTTTTTTTCAATATAAGTAATAATTTTTGAATGGTTAAAATAAAAATCTATATTGTTAACAACAATTTATATAAGTTTTTTATTAATTAGTATTCTTTGTTTAGTATTAATTAATTTTTCTTGTAAAACTTATCATAGCTCAATTATCAAACAATAATAAGAAAATAAGGAAATTCATCATTCATTTGTGAATGTAGGTTAACATACCCATTGAAACTTAATACTTTAATTTTTACTTTCAATATAGTGGAAATCTATATTAAACTTTAAAAAATAAATATATTTATATTAAATTGTACAAAGACATTTTTTTATACAACATCATATGTAGATGTCAAATAAAATGTAAAAATTATTATATTTCCAACTATGAAAGGATTAAAAATGATGAGAATTAGAACATACAAATATAATAAAAACACTATAAATATTTTTATAATACTTTTAATTGAAAGAGAAAAAAAACCTAATATTACTTATGAAAATTACACAATTTTTTTAATTTATTAAAGGTTAATGAATTACATACTCCCTATAACATCCCAATCCATTATCATTATAGTGAGGTGTTGAAGCTTGAGATGTGAAAAATTTAATTGAAATGAAGATGGGAGGAGCTTAAGAATCAATATGACACACACACACACACACACACATAGACATACAGACATGAGGAAAATATATGAGAATAAGGGATCAAAATTGCTAAAAAAGATGAAGATCAAAATATTTAGCAACTTGAAGGGACAAATCAAAGATGAATGGCAGGGGGGCTTGAAGAGAAGTATTGGAGCCCAAGTGTGAAGTTAGGTTGATTATGAAAATTTATTGTAAATGTAAAATGTACATGTGAAATGACATCAAATGTAAACGAAAAAGGAAAGTATGAACTAATATGAAACATAAATGCCATGACAAGTGCATTTTTGATGGAAGGAAAGTTATATAAATATATTTTTATTAAAATATTAAGAAAATCCCTCCTAGGTTTAGGGTTAGCAGTTTTTGTTGAAACATATGTGTAATTATATTTGGGGAGAGGTATCTCAAGTTTGAATGGGAGATAACGTTTTTTGGGTTGTGTGTGAGAAGATTTTTGGGAGGTTGTGCAACCTCCCTGCCACCATGGCATGGGGGATCCATATTCTGATGTAAATGTCTATTTAGAATTAATGAGAAGAATCCATATTCTAGAGCCATGTTCTTATTTGCAATAGTTTTTTGTGCATTGCAACAACTTGTGGGTTAGTTTGTTTTACAATTTTGTGTTGCAACAACATGTTTTTTAGGCACAACAATTTGTGAAATATAATGTGTCAGTTTTAGTTTGTTGTTTGTAGATACTGTACGTTCAATTTCTACAACTGTGTGTCATTTATTTTGTTGAGCATAAATGGTCTTAAGTTGAGGTCGACAAGAGAATTTTTATTTGTTTTATTGGAAACAACTTTATGTTTTAAATTACAACAAAGCTATGTGCTTATTTCTAGTTTAGTGTGTTTATTTGTAGCAATAATCCTTATTCGTTTGCAGTTTCTTTTGTCATACTCTCCAACAACTATGATTTTGCAGTGTTTGGTTTTATTTATGTTGGTGGCATAATGTATTTGTTTCCTCCGCTGACGGTGTCACAACTATCTCTATTTCTGTTGTATTTTGTGTCACAACTATCTGTGTTTGTGTTGTTGACTATTTTTCCATCATTGTCCATGTCGCAACTATTTGTTTTTTGTCGTTGTATGTGCAATATTTGTCCATGTAGAAACTATCTATATTTCTACAATATTATAAAAGTAAATAAATAAATAGAGTGTATTATAAAAACTCATTATTAACACAAATACCCAAAAACTGCAAGAAGGATGGACCGAGTTGGTGTCTACATACAACTATTTTGAATTGACTTTCTTCATACAACAACACCTAAAAGCACTATATATTTGCATAACATGACAAAGACAACTAAGTGATAAGTGTCCTGCTGCATTTCCTCCAAAACAGATTGGCTTGATTTTTGTTTTCTTCGTTGAGGATGGGAAGGCTAACCTACGATATCCCCTCGGGCAATCTCTTCTTACATTGTTGATTTCACATGTCATTGCCGTAGGGAATCCTTGGACGCACCATTGTGAGCCTCATCAATATTTTCCTCCATTGTTAGTATTAATGTTGCTCCAATGCTTTATATAATATGTTAAGTCAGTTCTACTTGATTTGAAACCTTTGTCTCTGCCATTAGTGTCGCATTGAACCAAAAACACTAATAGATCAATGAAATATGAAACCATTATGGAAATGTTGTTGTTTGGATAAAAATACAATGAAGGCAAGGAAGCCACGCATGTATTTTGCTTCTTGGATGGAGTAGCGCAGGATTCATAGATTCTAACTGATTTATTAACCTCTAAAACTCTCCTCGACTTTTCCTCTGACTAACGAGACATGATGAACACCATCGAAGTGCCACACAGACTCGTCCCTCCAAGTAAAGCTGTGGCCTCCACAACACAAATGAAGTTATATTGATTAATATAATTACATAATAATCCCTAAAAGGAAGAAATGATGATACTCATCACATTATTGTACAATTAATTTCAATTAATAATTGAGGAAATATAGTTCTTATTATACTCCTCATGGAATTGATTTCTTAATCATGTCCTATTCATCAACCTTAAAAAAACCTTGTTCTAATAATAATCCTTGATTGTCTATAGAAGTTTCCACTGTGTTGAGGTTTCTCTTGACATGGATGAGTTCAATCAAGTCAGCAAATTTAACCAATAAACGCTTGATTCGATGTCGAATACGGGCTAATATCTGCTTAGAATTCCCTTTTTCTCTACTCACATGCTAAATAAGAATCATTGAATCCACAAAGACAATTAGGTGATGAATTCCCTAGGAGAGATCCAAATCCAAACCTTGCCACAAAGCTAAATATTCAGCATGATTATTTTAAGACCCCTAGGCCCCAATCATATTGAATATTCATTTCTTTGTCGGGGAAAAAGATAATATAACTCATAAATTTTTAGAAATGTATTTTGCAGTATTTATTTTAATACCTATTTATAATTAATGATATAAATAAATTTCATGAAAAAACATATAATGTAAGACCCAAGGCCTTATTAATTTAGAGAAGAGTCAAATCTATATCTAGAATATTGGCAAGAGAAGATAAGGTCAATTAAATAGGTCAATGGGATTTAATGTGATTAATAAATGCCCTCGATCGGGGTGCAAGTTAGAGGGTGGCCCCACATGGTAGTTTAAATGATAAGTATGTCAAGGTACACCACCTCTGTCCCTATCATGACCACAAGTTGAGGCATGCTCAAATGTGCAACGAGCGGGGGTGGGAGACAAACTTCAGTTATTTGCGATGAGTCGAGTTTACGACGACAAGCCGGTGCATTCGGTTAAACACACCCTGACGAGTGTGCAATGACGAGTTGTGGGACGAAAAGTTGTGAAGCTCCAACAAGTTACTCGAAGAGTCGAAAAACTAAGATTGGGAAAATTGACTAAGTATGGGTGCACGTGACGAGTTGGCGGGCTGAAGTGCGGAGCGGATGACTTGGCAGGCCGACATGCAGAACAAATGAGTTGGTGGGCTGATGCATTACTTGGCATTTTCAAGAGTGCATTTTTGTGGTCGACCGACCCACCTTAACCATGGAGGACACATATATTATTCTAGAAATGGCTCCAAATTCTCTCTGCCTCCACAATTAATTTCCTTTTCCATACATGTGCTCATCTCAATTCTTCTTGCAATCTTCTCTTTTTTTTCCATTTCACTACCTTTGATCTAGATAAATCACCATTGACATATGTGACATCAATGACCTAATGGAAACATCTTTGTCAATACTTGTCCAACATCCTTGTTATGCCAACAACGCCTTTGATAGTGGCAACATATTCTAAAAATCTACCATCATCTTCTTTGCCTTTTCTATCAATGATAACATATTTCTAACAAAATTTATAGTTTTAAAGAAAAAATAAAAATATAAAAAAATATAACATGTTTTAATTGCTTGACGAAGTGAACTACACTTGGGACTAAAACTATATATATATATATATAATTCCTTTTTTCTCTTCATGATTCTTTAAAATATTCAAAAGTTGTTTTTGGCATTTTATATATTTTACTAAATTAATTGGTAGATTTAGTTTAAAAAAATGTAGTTTGAAAAATTACATAGTTTCTTAGATTAGAAACTTGCTATTTATTGGTGGACATATAAAATACAAATCAATTATATATAAAAGTGAAGAGTAAAATATCAAAATATTAAAAAAAGAACTAAAAGGTACAAATACATTGTCATAAAACTAAATTTGTTGAAATGAATGAAAATGATAAGCCATCATCATTAATGTTGAACATATCAAAATTACTTTGAATTTAAAATTATATTTTATTTACTTTATTATTAGTGTAATGGAGAAATATAACCACCATATGCAATAGGTGCATGAAGCTACCTCTAATTAGCTATAACCATTAAGGTGCACTAAGATGACTCTAACAGATTATAACCTCTAAATGCACTAAGATGTCCAAAAATACATTATAATTACTCGGTACACCAAATTGCTCTTTATATGGATGTGGATGTGAGTAAATAAATAGATTAAGATCAAAATATTAATTTAATACTCTATCTCTCGTCTAGAGTCTTAGAAAAGAGCACGAAAGCCCACTATTTCACCCACATAAACCGAGAAAAAGTATAAGACCACCTTTCTCACCATGTATGATTATCAATTTTTCTTAAAAATAAATATTTTTAAAAATACTTTTATCATCTTTATTATATTAAACTTTGTTTAAGTTGACCACCCAAAAAAAATCCTCAAAGTATTGGGTAAAACACCGATCCTATGATATTCACGATTTAATACTTGACACGTCGTCCCAAAGCCTTAGAAAAGCCCACCATTGGAAAAACGTGAGCGAGAGGGAGAGGGAATCGTATTAAAACATGATCCCTTCTTCTTTTTATCTTATCATATGTCATTCCGAAATTGTTCTTCTTTTTATCTTATCATATGTCATTCCCAAATTGATCTAAACTTTAATAGAATCGGTAGCACCAGATAAGGCGAAGGTGAACACTGTGAGCAAAGTTTGAACCTCAGTCTAATATTTGGCGAGGCGTGGAGAGAAGAGAAGGCCAGACAAGACCACTGTTACTGTTTTCTAATTTCAGAGTGGAGAGAACAGAAGGCGACTGTTGTTACTGTTTTCTAATCTCAGAGTGAGTGCCATGGATCGTTATGTTATTGTTGAGGAGTTGGGAAAAGGAAGTCATGGTACCGTTTGGAAGGCAGTGGATAAGGTTACGGGCGAATTTTGGGCCATCAAGAAACTGAACGGAAACTTCTCCAGATATGAGGATTGCGCAGAGGTGAATTGTTTAGCGGATTTGATGTTTAATCCCAACATACTTTACCTGCATGATATCATATTGGAGGGCACCACGTTGTACGCGGTGCTTGAGCTGATGGACTGCGATCTGTCAGAGCTCCAGAGAAGGACAGGTCGTTCGTTCTCCGAGGACGAGGTGCGAAGCTTTTGCTTCCAGATTTTGAAAGGGCTTCAAAGCATGTCTTATGAAAGATATTGTCACAGGGACCTGAAACCACAGAATTTATTAGTGAGGGGAGGTACGTCTATTAAAATTGCTGATTTCGGGCTGGCTACTAGAATATGGAATAATAAGCCACTGGAATCATATGTTGGGACACGCCCATATCGAGCACCGGAACTTTTGCTTGGATCCACTGAATATGGTTTGTCCAATGACATTTGGGCAGTGGGCGTTATCATGGCGGAGCTGTTCACTGGTTGTCCAATATTTACAGGCTCTAACGCGCTACATCAGCTGCATAGCATTTGCTCTGTCATTGGTTCTCCTGATACCCTAAGTTGGCGTGAGGGGTTACTGCTTGCCGAATTAAAGGGTTACAGCTTTCCAGAAGAGTTTGGGAATATTGATTCCACTAAACAATTGTCGTCTCTTCTACCGACAGCAAGTGCGGCGGCCATTGATTTCATAAACAGTTTGTTGTCGTGGGATCGGAAGAGAAGGCCCATACCTAAGGAAGCACTGGAGCATCCATTTTTCTATGCCTCCTCCGGTCTATTCCAACCTATTCCTCTCTTGACAAATCGCGAGAATCCTATTGGTCATACAGTTCTGTCATCTGATTTACAAGGGAGAAGCTGCAATTCTTATTCTTATTTTGTTGAACAGGTTACGTTTACAGAAGAAGGTACATTGCAGATTAATCCAATTGTTGCAGTAGGAGTGGAGCAACAGATACCATTTGAATATGCCAATCACGACGGTGGAAAGAACAGAGCAATTCCAACATATTCCTCCTCCTCCCGTTACGACATGAAATTCCAACCTATTCCTCTCTTGCCAAATCACGAGAATCCTATTGGTCTGTCATCTGATTTAAAGGGGAGAAGCTGCAGCAATTCTTTTTCTTATTTTGTTGAACAGGTTGGATTTACAGGAGAAGGTACATTGCAAAATAATCCATTAAGGGCCAGAGGTGGAGTGGAGCAATCGATAGCATTTGAATATGCCAATCACCACAACGGGGGCAACAACACACCAACAGTGGACATGTTTAGGTCGAGTTATTCAGTTTGGCAAAAGGATAGTTCCCTGGGCTCATATCAAATTCCCGCCTCTTCTTCACTTCAAAATCTGCCATCCCGCCCATTTCCCGGAATGGGCCCCAAGCTCATGCTTAATCGAACCCCAATAAACCCTCCCGATAATGGTAATCACGAAGATGCGAACAACCCCCGATCAGTGGACCAATCGAGGTTGAATTCTGAACATTCAATTGGGCAATAGTGTAATTATGTGGGGTCATATGAAATTCCTGCATCTGTGTCAATAGACAATCTGCCAGCATACCAGTTTCCAGAAAGTCTGCCAGCATACCCGTTTCTAGGTATGGGCCCGAAGCTGTTTAATCGACGAAGAATGCCAGTTGATGATGATGAGATAACCTAATCATCAGTTAGGGTGTGGTGATTAGAGGATGGTAGTAATGCATCGACTGTTCAAATCTGTCAAACATGTCGAATCAACCCTCGAATCTGCCCGGAAACCTTCCGTTAAGAAAGATGAGCTTTCAAATTGTGTGAGTTCCCATTGTCATTGTGCTTTCGGGCATCCCATCCTGTCCGTAAACAGGCCATAAATGAATTTGCGGGTCCTTGTAATTCCTTAAAATGTAAACATTGCATTGTTTTTCAGATGTTGATTTCACACTTTAATATAAACTGACGATATTTATTTAAATAATTTATATACAAAATGATGATTGTTTGTTGAGCACTATGTATGCAGCCTCGTTTGTTTCACTAGTGTGAATATCGAGTGGGTGGGCTGGGCTGGGCTGGGCTGGGCTGCGGACGGGTGATTCTAATAATTAACGTAAACCCTTTTACAAAAAATATTTACAAAAAAAATCCTAAAATCCTATTGTTGGGCATAAGCAATTTTTTTCAATATTCCTATTAAATAACATAACTTCTACATTGAGAAGAATAAAGTAATTTAAATCAAGCTTTTACTTACATTTTTACTTTTTAATGTGAGAGAGACGTGCAATGTATTTCATTCTTAATATGGAGTTTGATATGCAATATTTATCTATTTATATGCATTAGCTCCTCTACCTATTCTCTTCTCGTTGCTATATTCTATTTGTTACAGTTATAAGTACTTCTTCCCATATTTATCTGCCTAACTCTAGCATCGGGAGGCCAAGAAAAATTACTTTTAAGGGCATCTACCAATACATTGAATATTTAGAAAGCTAAAGAGAAGAAAGAGAAACACAACATAAATAAGAATTATATACAATGCTTATGGAACATAAAAGTTAATTATCTACAATGTTTAACAATAGATACCATTTAAAAGGTAGAATGATAACATTCATGACTAAAATTTAAGGAATGAATGATATGATACAAGAAATAAAACAAAAAAAATAATCAATGTATGAAGAAAACTACACCTCAGTTCATGGTCATGACATAATCCCGCACTTTAAACGGTTGTCGTCCTGAAAAACACCATCATACATCGTTGCAAAGTGTTGCTAGCTCCAACATCTCCAAAATGTACATGTTGCCTACCGCTTCTATGTCTTTGCATAAAACATCAAGGCTCATGTCTCCATGGAAAGGAAGTCTCTTCAATATATGATCATCAATCCACATTTGCCACAATCTCCACATGTTGCCCCATTGTGGAAGGTTTGTCCCTCCAACTCAACTACATGCCATTGCTGCAACATATATCATGTCTGACCTCATCATTTATCGTAATCGACTCTCTCCCCACTTCAGCTTTCTTCCCAAAAGATGTCGTTTCTTTCCTGGTAAGGAAGCTATGAGTGGCCCCTGTGTCCATCAATGTAGCAAACTTCTTGCCATGTATGGTTTCCTACACAAAACTCAGCCTAAAGTCATTTCCATCCTCTCTAGGCTTGATCTTACATCTTATCTCTGCAACCTTCTTCAATAACTCGACCTCAGAAGAGACTTTTGAATTACATTTCGACCTCAATTCCTTCCTGAGGTACCTCAACTCCCTATTTGGTTCATCTAATCAATTCAATCTTGGCTTACCTTGAGCTTCATCAAGTTTCTCCTCCATCGCTTTCTCCTTAAGTGCACCTACTTGGCACACATTGAATTCTTCCATTCGAAGTGACCCAATATTTGGAACATATTCCTTCATGTCTTGGTGATATTCCCCAAGTATGTCAATGTAATTGAGGTCATCCTGTTCTATAACAGTGGGCTTTCTAGCAAGAAAGTCCCTCTCAATGTCGTCCTCAATTCCCTTGACATTTGCTTGCAACATGGTGCTTTTCTCCCTTAGTCGAACTCGTTCATCCATGAGTTCTTAGACTCTTCGATCACCATGTCGTATCTTCTCATAAAGTTCATCGAGTTCAATAGTCCTTCCATGAAGATTACTCAAGTCCTTCCCCATGTCCACTATCTTTTCCCCCATGTACATCAAGAGTTCCCACTCTTGCTCAAGAGCTTCATAACATTTATGCATCTCATCTTTCCAAAAATGTGTCATGTATTCAATTTTTTGAAATGATCTTTTGACCATGTTCATCTGTTAGGCAAGTATCCAATACCTTCTTTACCCTAAACGGTCATCAAGCTTTAAACCCCAATACTAACTGCTAGCAACAGATATCAAGTATCACGAAGTATCCACTTCAATGTTCAATGCTTCTTGATACCAACTCTCATGAAGTGGTTGTATCACTTCCTTTTGCAAATCTCGATTCATCTGAATCAAGATATGATACCACCTGTTAGGCCCCTATCTCGGGGGTGATCTTCCAACCACACATAGGTAGTTGTAGCACCACTACCCACTTTCATTTCACCAATACTTATGAGTACAGGATACACCTAACATTCAACACTTAGTTATTTTTCTTAAATTTTACTAAGCATTCATCATTTTACACAAC
This sequence comes from Pinus taeda, assembly GCA_000404065.3. Taxonomy (NCBI): domain Eukaryota; kingdom Viridiplantae; phylum Streptophyta; class Pinopsida; order Pinales; family Pinaceae; genus Pinus; species Pinus taeda. The sequence goes on from APFE031133067.1 coordinate 14,141, forward strand.
GAAATTAATATTCATCATTATCATCATATAAATATGCATAGAGAAAATACTTTATTTTACTGGGAGGGAAAACTCCCACATTAGAGTCTTCCCAATAATGATAATTCAGTATTTTACCAATACAATTACAAGTTCATCCTTTGCTTAGAAACCCCAATTTTCAACAACTCGGCCTACTCGTGTTGGGTCAGTCACCTCACTAGGTCGGGTCTCCCTTCCATTCAGCAACACCCACTTTCATCATTGAGGACTTCCCTTTTTCGTGAGATTGTGCTACTTGTCACTAGGTAGAGGTGCCCAACTCCTCGGGTTGGGTAGCCCTCCACAGCTTATCACAGCTGCCCCTCAAGCAAAGGTTCCCACCCCACCACATTAGGTCACCCTCTGTAGCTTGTCGCAACTCGACACCCTCCATAGCTCATTGCACCTGCGCCCTTTGTAGCTCATTTGCACTGCAAACCTTCTGCACTTGTCCACGAACAAGAGGGCCCACCACATCAAGTCACCTTTCACAACTCATTCGTTGGGGAAGAGTGCCCACCGTTCAGCTGGCCCAACCACAGAATTGTCCGCCCACCGTATAGACCTAGCCAAAATAGTTCGCCTGAACTCTTGTGGCTTGTTTCCTTCCTGTATTGGCTCGGTAATACAACTGTTAGTCTTCTTGCACCTTTCCTGTCCTTCTATTTCTTGTCCTTTGCTTGCCCAAGTGTTGTTCCACACTTGTTCACTTGAACTTTGATGATCCTTCCTCCACTAAGTCACCACTCATATATATATGTGTCCTCCATGGTTAAGTTGGGTCGGTCAACCACACAAATTCGCCCATGAAAATGCCAAGTAATGCATCGGCCCACCAACTCATTTTTTCCACGCATTGGCCCGCAAAGTCATCCACATCACACGTCAGCCCGCCAACTCGTCACGTGCGCACATACTTATTCGCTTTTCCCAATCTCAGTTTTCCCAATCTCGATTTTCCTAATCTCAATTTTCCCAATCAATTCCACGATGAGTATAATAAGAACCATATTTCTTCAATTATTAATTGATATTAATTGTAAAATAATGTGACGAGTCTCATCATTTCTTCCTTTTAGGGATTATTTTGAAATTATATTAATAAATATAACTCCCTTTGTGTTGTGGACGCCACAACTTTACATGGAGGGATGAGTCCGCGTGGCCACTTGGATGGTGTTCATCATGTCTCCTCAATGAGAGGAAAAGTTGAGGAGAGTTTGAGAGGTTAATAAATCAGTTAGAATCTATGAATCCTGTGTTACTCCATCCAAGAAGCAAAATACATGCGTGGCTTCCTTGCCTTCAATGTATTTTTATCCAAACAACAACATTTCCATAATGGTTTTATATTTAATTGATCTATTAGTTTTTTTGGTTCAATGCAACACTAATGGCAGATTCAAAGGTTTCAAATAAAGTAGAATTGGCTCAACAAATTATATAGAGCATTGGAGCAACATTAATATTAACATTGGAAGAAAATATTGATGAGGCTCACAATGGTGCATCCAAGGATTCCCTACCATAATGACATGTGAACTCAACATTGTAAGAAGAGATTTCCCTAGGGGATATCGTAGGTTAGCGCTCCCATCCTTAGCAAAGCAAACGAAAAACAAGCCAATCTGGTTTTGGAGGAAATGGAGTGGGACATTTATCACTTAGTTGTCTTTGTCATGTTATGCAAATATATAGTGCTTTTAGGTGTTTTATAAGTGTTGTATGAAGAAAGTCAATTCAAAGTAGTTGTATGTAGACACCAACTATGTTCATCCTTCTTAGAGTTTTTGGGTATTTGCGAAAGAAATTTTGGTTCAAGATGTACAAGTTCTTGCCTTCAAACTAGAATATTTTAATGAAATATATAACCCCATATATATATATGATGTGTGTTAATAATGAGTTATTATAATTCACTCTATTTATTTATTTACCTTTTTAATTGTAGAAATATAGATAGTTTCTATATAGACAAATACTGCACATACAATGACAAAAAACAAACAGCTGTGACATGGACAACGATCCAAATAGAGACAGCAGCACAAATACAGATAGTTGTGACACAAAATACAATAGAAACAAAGATAGTTGTGACACCGTCAGCAGAGGAAACAAATACATTATGCGACCAACATAAATAAAACCAAGCACTGCAAAATCATAGTTTTTGCAGAGTATGACACAAACAACTGCAAATGAATAAGGATTATTGCTACAAATAAACACACTAAACTAGAAATAAGCCCATAAATTTGCTATAATTTAAAACACAAAATTGTTTCCAATAGAAGAGATAAATATTCTCTTGCCGACCTCAACTTAAGATCATTTATGGACAAAAAAAAAATGACACACAGTTGCAGAAATTGAATGTACAGTATCTACAAACAACAAACTAAAACTGACACATAATATTTCACAATTTTTTTTGCGTGAAAATCATGTTGTTGCAACACAAAATTGTAAAACAAACTAACCCACAAGTTGTTGCAATGCACAAAAAACTACTTCAAATAAGAACATGGCTCTGGAATATGGATTCTTCTCATTAAATCTAAATAGACATTTACATCAGAATATGGATCCCCCCTGTCGTGGTGGTAGGGAGGATACACAACCTCTCATAAAACTCCTCACACGCAACCCAAAAAACATGATCTCCCATTCAAACTTGAGATACCTCTCCCCAAATATAATTACACATATGTTTCAACAAAAACTACTAACCCTAAACCTAGGAGGTATTTTCATAATATTTTAATAAAAATATATTTATATAACTTTCGTTCCATCAGAAATGCACATGTCATGGCATTTATGTTTCATATTAGTTCATACTTTCCTTTTGCGTTTACATTTGATGTCATTTCACATGTACATTTTATATTTACAATAAATTTTCATAATTAACCTAACTTTACACTTGGGCTCCAATAATTCTCTTCAAGCCCCCCTCCGATTTATCTTTGATTTGTCCCTTCCAGTTGCTAATTATTTTGATGTTTATCTTTTTTTAGCAATTTCGATCTCTTATTGTCATATATTTTCCTCATGTGTGTGTGTCTATGTGTGTGTGTGTGTGTATTAGTCATATTGATTCTTAAGCTCCTCCCATCTTCATTTAAATTAAATTTTTCACCTCTCAAGCTTTCACACCTCACTATCCTTACTTTCCCCCCTTCATTATGTTATTTAATCCTTTATCATCTTATTAGCTTTTTTATATTAATTGATTTAGACTAGATCATTATAAACTTAATCATCAATTGAACAACTTCAAGTTCAAAGTGTGAGACACACAATTCCTTCAACTTCTTTATGGCTTAAAAAGCATTTGAAAATGGATAAATATGGTGACTCACTTCTTCATTTCCTAATGCTGCAATAAAATCACAGGCCTTGCTATTTTTTATTTCCCAAATGGTAAGCTCCTTATCTGAAGTGGGCGTTGCAGGGTGATTGTCTCCTTCTCCTTCACAAACACCTTTCCACAACTCATTAAAAATGAGGTTGTGTTTTATCTTCTAGGACCACTCAAGATAGTTCTACGTACTAGTAAGAACCACTCCCACAATAGAAATTAGTGAATGCATTATAAAAAACAGATTTTACCTCAAAAAAATTCAATGGTTGCACAAAAAAAATCATGTATTTGTGATGAAATTTAGTGGCTATGTATCCAAAACATCATCACTTATA
>APFE031133071.1:0-14959 GCA_000404065.3 Pinus taeda
TGTGTCTCGGGACACTGTTTACCAGATAACCTCACACCTACAGGAATAGGAACCTTCACCGGTTTACTATCCTGCATATTAAACCTCTGCAATATTGTCTCGACGTACTTCCTCTGGCTTAACCAGAGCTTCCTCTTTTCCCGATCTCTTTTAATTTCCATGCCCAAAATATAGTTTACAGCACCAAGATCTTTCATGTCGAATTTAGAGGATAATTGGGTATTCAGATCCTCGATAATTTCTTTGTCATTTCCAACCAGCAACATATCATTCACATACAAGCCAGATAAATAGCACGGTCACAAATTTATTTAAAATACACATAGTGATCTGCTTTGCTTCTGGTGAAGCCAAGTCCCCATATAAATGTATCAAATTTCTGATACCACATCCTTAGTGACTGTTTTAACCCATGCAGAGACTTCTTGAACTTGCATACCAGTTCTTTCTTACCCTTCGCTGCAAAGCCTTCAGGTTGCTTCATTTAGATTTCCTCTTCTAGATCCCTGTGAAGAAATGTTTTCTTCACATCCATCTATTCTACCTCAAAATTAAAAACAACAACAATAGATAAAAGTAATCTAATAGAAGTTACCTTGGCAACATGAGAAAAAATATCACCAAATCAATTCCTAGCACCTAGGAATAACCTTTTGCCACCAACCGAGCTTTGTATTTCTCCACTTTTCCTTCTGCATTTGTCTTCTTTTTGAACAACCATTTTCTGCCAATGGGTTTCCTTCCAGACGACAACTCTACCAGATCCCAAGCCTCATTTTTGTGCAAAGATGCCATTTCATCAACCATGGCCTCTTTCCAGAGTTTTCCATCCTCTGAATCTACTGCTTCCTTCATAGTTATGGGATCATCGTGAGTAATAGATAAAGCAAAATTTGAACAGAAATTAGATGGACTATACCTTTTAGGTTGCCTTCTTTCTCGAACTGATCTTCTCACAGCCAGAGTTTGTGGCTCTTCATCTTTTGATTCCTCCGCTGCTGCAGAGTCTGATTCTTCCTCCTTTAGCTCAAACTCTATCTTCTCGGGTTCCTTTCATTAGACTTCATGTTTAATAGCATCTTTCACCTCTCTAAGCACCACATCTCAGCTGTACACGACCTTCTGTGTGACTAGGTTCCAAAACTTATAACCCTTTAAACCATCCTTATACCCAATAAAGATGCACTTTTCAGATTTACTACCCAGCTTGGTTCGTTTCTCCTTTGGAACATGTACATATGCATCACATCCAAATACCCTCATATGTGAAAGAGAGGGTTTCTTACCAGTCCATACCTCTTGTGGCGTCTTATCCTCCAACACTGATGAAGGTGACCTGTTGACCAGGTAACATGCAGTATCCACTGCCTCTGCCTAGAATTCCTATCCTAACCTGGCACCACTGAGCATGCTTCTTGCCCTTTCCATCAACGACTTATTCATTCTTTCTGCAACTCCATTTTTCTGAGGTGTATATTGAGTAGTCTTCTACCATGCTATACCACACTTCTTACAGAATTCTTCAAATTCCTTACTGCAAAACTCTCCGCTGTTATCTATCCTCAGACCCTTTATCTTCTTCTCTGTCTAGTTTTCCACCAGAGCCTTAAATTCTTTAAACCTGTCAAAGACTTTAGATTTATTCTTAAGGAAATATATCCATGTATTCCTTGAGAAGTCATATATAAATGATACATAGTGCATAGACTTTCCCAGTGATGGAAACTTCAAAGGTCCAAACACATCATTATGCACAATTTCTAATATATGTTTTTCCCTCTTACTACTAGAGGGGAAACTCACCCAATTTTGCTTCCCATATACACAATTTTCACAAAAATCAAAAGCCAAAGAGCTATTACTCATACCTTCTACCATACCTTTACCATGAAGTATCCGGAGGCCCTTTTCTCCAATATGTCCAAGCCTTTGATGCCACAACATGGTCTTCTCTCCATAGACCAATAGATTTTCTGCTCCACTTTCAAGAACCATAGAACTATTGCACCCATTAATAACAGTGCTACCTTGTAACTTGTACAGAGTTCCAATCCGAACTCCCCACATCAATACCAGTGCTCCCAAACCATCTTGTAGGTATCCTTTTCGAACACTGTTTTTACACCTGCATCATCCAACTTGCTAATAGAAATCAGATTTCTGGCTAATGCAAGCATATGTAGAACACCTGGAAGTGTTCTAACCCTTCCACCTTGCAACTTCAACTTTACTTTTCCATGACCAATGATTCTAGCCTTCCTGTCATCACCCAAGAAGACATCACCACCATCATATTTCTCGTACTCGCAGAACCACTCTCTATGGGGAGTGAAGTGAAAGGATACACTTGAGTCAATCAACCATGCCTCATGATCTACATGTGTACTTGAAGAAGCCAAGTACACATCCCCACCTTCATTTGAAGTGGTTTTCACCTCTACAGAAGGAGCCTCATCAGATCCCTTTCCTTTGTCAGGAGCTTTACATTTACAATCCCTTTTGTAGTGCCCTTCCTTTCCACATTTCCAGCACACCACCTTTATAGGTTTTCCTGGAGATTTAGATCTCCCTTTAGAATTAGATCTCCCACTCAATGACTTATTTTTGTTTCTGTTCTGGGCCTGCCCTCGTACAGACAAGCATCACCATTTTGGCTCTCCATATTTTTCAATCTCATCTCCTCCGTTAGCAAGGATGAGACTATTTCATCAAAATGAAAGGCAGTTGCATTGCTACCTATTGCAATAACCAGACTATCCCATGAATCTGGTAGAGGACACAACAAACTAATGCACTTATCTTCATCTGAAATTTTAATATCCACAAATGCTAATTGACTTACCATAGTATTAAATGCATTCAGATGCTCTGTCATCAAGTCTCCATCTTTCATCCTCAGGTTATACAACTTTTTTCGCAGGAAAATTTTATTCACCAGAGACTTAGATTGGTACAAAGTCCCTAGCATGTCCCACAAAGCCTTTGTCATAGCTTCCCCTGATACATTCAGTAATATTGAATCTGAGACACACAATCGTATTGTGCTCTTTGCCTTCTGATCCAACTTCTTCCATTCTTCATAGGACACTCCCATTGGTTTAGTACCCAGATCTACCATGATCCACTGGTCTTTATCCACCATCAGATCCTCCATCTTGAGTTTCCACAACTCAAAACTCTGACCTTAAATTTCTCGATCTCTATCTTTCCACTACTCGCCATCTTCTTTCACCACCAGAATTAATCTCGCAAATCTCCCACTGAACAAGGTCTACCACAGGACCGAGCGAAACCCCTAAGCAACAAAGGCATCCCCTTGAATCCAAAACAGCTCTAATACCAAATGTAGGTTTTAAACCCGTACAGAAATTACCTTCATACGAATTCTAAAACAGAAAATAAACAATGCAAGATCATAACACATAAAACACATATACACAAAGATTTTCCCCTAGATCCCAAAACTAGGACTACCAACGTGATTTTTCATTATGTTCCTTTCAATATTACAATACATATTTATACATGTCTAAGCATCCAATACCATGGACCGAAAACCATCGCATCCAATACCATGGACCAAAAACCATCGCATCCAATAGCATGGACCGGAAAACCATCGCATCCAAAAAACATGTGCGAAAATCATGCACAAAACCATAGGTGGGTCTATCCAAACTAACATAGGGTCCAAAACCAAAATTTTCTGGGGCACTGCCCCAAACCCTATAAAGTGGGGTTACGAGTGCCCTTCAAACCCCCTGTTAACTACGTGGAAAGAATATAACACAACCCAACACTTTGGTCCACCCTATCGTAAATATGGTGAGAATTGAAGGAGAGAAGAAGCAGGAAAGATGTGTTATGCTGCAAACAATACTCAGAACAGAGCCACCGAGGGGTGGCGAATAATTGAAATTCTATGTTTTAATTTAACTAATTGTGGATGTCACTAGTGTTCTGGAAAGTAGGTCATGGCTCGTGCTGCGAGAGGTCGTGGGTGTGGTAGGAGAGGCCCAGAACCGAGGAAAGACAAGGAGTCGAGAACTTCGGAACCACGCAGGGGCAGGAAGTCGGTAAAACATCTCATTACTAATGCAACGGAGGCTTACCAAGAGGGGGCAGATGCTAGAATCCAGAAATTGCTGGAAGAATGGGAAGAGGAAGTAAAACAAAGCAACGAGATGGAAGAAGAAATGGATAATTGGAGGACCTTAGTCCCAGATCAAGGAAACACTTGCGGGAGAATTATATAGTTCAAGCAAACTCTATACTTGTACTGGTTAATGAAGAGTTTATTAGGCAAGGCGATGGAGCACATCTCTGTGGGAATGGCGGTGACACTTCAAAGAATGCCGAGCTATAAGAAGGATTTGGAGAAAACCCTATTTTAACTACATAAGCAAGATATCAGGTTGATAGAATTGATCGCCATCTCTCTTGCATATGGGAGCTGAATGACATGCCAGGCACATCTGCCTCAATGACATGGGCGCATCTGCCTCAGAGAAACAAAAGGATTAGACTCTTACCCATGCATAATTTTGTTTTATGCGGATAGCTTTTAATTTCTATGTTGCAAATATGAGTATATATATTTATGTAGTGTATGGACAAAAAATAGAGACATATCTAGCTTGGGTGGCAAGATTAAGATTGTATTGTTTTTGGATGGCTTACAATGCGGACTGGTGACCAACAGACTTGGTTTCCCTTCGGGGCAAGTTGAAGCCACCTAGTCATTCTCTGTGGTGTAAACTTGCTTATTTTTAATAGAAAATGGAATGGTCCTGCCAAGCTTAACAAAAAAAAAAAAAAATCAATGATAGGATTCAAATCTAGATATTAGACATAAAGCTTAAGATCTTGAATGCTTCCTCAAGCTAAAAGGTTTTCCAAACAATCTTCCTGGACTTCGAGCTATATCAACAAGGAATAGAACTATAGTGGTATATGATCTTCCAAAACTTGAAAGATTGAATCTCGAGAAATCCATCCCCAATTTCTGATCTAAAAGTTACTTTGATGGTACAAACAACCTACTCACTCATCTAAAAAAAACCCTTATAATAGGAAGGAAAAAAATCCTTTGAGAAAATCCCCCCTTGTCTATTAGCACACATTTCATATTCTTTTTATAGTAAAATGAAATTAAAATAGAATGGAAATGCGTTTGAACATACTTTATCTCGTTCCAATTTCCTTTGTTAGTCTAATCTAGTTGTAAGCATGAATTGGTTTCTCACTAATAGAAAGAATCATTGTGTTTTCCATTTTTCGCTCTAAGTTTTCTAACTCAACCTATTACCTCATCTAGTGCCATGATACACAAGATCACGCCTCATTTTAGTTCCAATATCCAACCTACATAAATATAAAACCATTACAAGAAATTTCCATGGTTTAAATTCAAACAATATACTGAAATTTCATCCAAAGATTAAATCTAAAACAACTGAAATTTGAGTAGAATTTGTGTTCAGGTTATCAGAGCAAGTAAACAACTCGTTTTAACATGAGCTGGATACCCAACATAATCATTTTAAACTTGTTTCATCAAATTGTTGAATTTCATTTTTATCACTTTACCTATTTCAAGAACTCCCATAATTAATGTATATCGCTCGACATAAAAGAGTGAAGAGTGTTGGAGCCTTCTTTTTGTGGATAGTTAGCAATCAGGAGATTTTTTATCATTACCGAGGTGATGCCTTTTCAAGAAACTGATGGTGAAATGTGACAATAACTCGTAAATATGAACTCCAAAAAAAACTAATGCATATAAAGACAAGGTTCGTCGATGTATAGCTCGGATAGTTGATTGGGTTTAATGATAACCTTTCCATTCGGATTCTATTCACAAAACATAACTATATTGAATAATCTTGAAAAAAGGTTTTATATACGGCTATACCCACACTTCTTCAGTACTGAAAAAGAGGGTTAGAGTATGAGAGAGCCAATATTGCAGAAGTTCTACAATTACAGTTCATACATGGATACCAGATTTTCTAATAACCGAATCTCAGTGGGACTTCAATGTGATTAATAGTGAAATGGAGTTATCCAAAGGTCTGGTGATCTATGTTTGATATGGGATGTTGGATGTGCAAAGCTCTCCACAATCTCCACTCTTTGCTTTGTCGATGAGGCTGAATACTCCCCTCAATTTGTATTAAACATTAGATTAAACAATAAGCTAGTCAAAAGTTAGTGGGCTCATGGCCTTCACGGCGTTCACTGTGTGGAATTTTTCATCCATTAACTAAAGTCAGCCCCAGACTACACCATCGCTCAGGTTGTGGAATAAAAATGAGCTAAGGCAAGGACCCTTAGCGGGACATGAAATTTTCCTTCCCATAGCGCGATGTATTTTACTTTTCTTTTTATGAAATTCAATATCAGTGATATCAGATATTTTTCTCTCTTGCAAATCGTGAATAAGGTGTGAAATTCCAATATGATAAAATGGGTAAACAAGAGATTAAGATCTGATATAAATGAGTATATTATGCTTAGATTTAGCATCATGAAGTAGGTGAAAAGAAACCTTATGTTTTAGCTAATTTTTAAAAGGTTTTTTTCACTAAAATTTGAATTAGTTATAATAATAGTTTTAAGATCATTATAGTGATTTCCATAATATAAAAAGTTAGATGCTTTGAAAATTAAATGGTTTTCATCGTTATAAAATGAAGCCTCGTCCATGAGATTGTTAAATGTGTTGTGATATTAAAGTGAATCTTGAGTAAAAATAATTAGTTTTAACCTAATCTCTGAAAACTAAGGATTATAAATAATTAGTTCTAACTTAATCTCTGAAAACTAAGGATTATTTTCGTGTCTACTAGTTGAAACTTGTCTATCTATGAATTTATTTCAATTGAACTTTCATTGTCACCACAAGTATTAAGAAAAGTTTCAAGGACATTTTCAGATTTGGGATATTGTACAGTCATCTTATGATACTTTGAAGATGAGTAAAACAAAGATCGAATGTAAGTGGTTGTGATTCTGAAATAGGTTCAATAGAGTTCAAGATACCAAATTTAACTACTAGATCAATGCCAAGAACATCCTTTTATAATATGTTCATCATTATTTGTTTCATTATGTGATTAATGTCTGAATAAGAACATCAATCATGAATAAGATGCACCTGAGCATAAAAAGATTTTATCAAATCTAATTCAAAGAACATCAATCATGAATAAGATGCACCTGAGCATAAAAAGATTTTATCAAATCTAATTCAAAGGGCAAATAATTAAGATGAAATTCACAATGCAAAATAGATCTAGAGTGGAGAGCAACTACAGATTCATTGTTTTGCATACTACTATTATCCATCTTTAAGCATAGCTCATCATAACTAAAATTATTATGAATAAAAATAAATACTTCCTTGAATTGATTTTGTTGAAAGCAATTTGAATGATCTTCTAATTCTTCCTTAGAATGCAAAGTAACCATAAAAGAAATGAATTGGACCTCTCAGAAGGGCTTGATACTTAATTATTTCCATAGTTGTATTATTCAAGTAAATAATAATGAAAAAAAACAATGCAAATAAAGATAATACTACTCCTAAACCTATCCTAGTCTATAGGAACAACCAAGGCTAAGTAAAGTGAAACTTCCAATGGAGCCATTCTAGTTGTTTTAACCCTGCAGTCACATGTACACCAATAACTAGAAGCAAACATTGAATTAATACTAAACAATATGAAAAAGGATTTAACATATGTACATCTACCTCTAATAGGCACACTAAAAAAAACCTATTATTTACAAGAAATTTTTCTTGAAATGATTTCTCCAACCATGTTTTGATTCTATTATGAAAGTCAATATGGTTAACATGAAACAAATTCAGACAAACAATTTGTCGAGCAACTTCATAAATATCATCCTATAGAGAAAAGTTAATAGTATGTACAACAAGAATAGCTTTGATATTAATATACAATTAAATCTTCTTCAAAATTGATTTTTCCAAGGAAGATTCAATTGGGTCAATAAATTCAAGATGGAAATCTATTAAAGATTGTAGAATATTAGTGTATGGATGGGTAGTGTACCCTCAAGTGGTAAAGCTTGTGGAAGATTCGTTCTAGAGGACAAGGTAAGGTAATAGAATAATATCATTAATTGAAATTGAAATGCTTTGTAGTCTTGATGCTCATAATCCAAGCTTTGAAAATCATTTGAATGTTCTTCCACTAAAGTACTCACTTGGCAGTGTTCAATGTTTGAGTTCTTGAAATAACAACGTAAAATACTCAAAATTTGAAATATAAAAGTTGTATATATATTTGAAAAAGCCCATAACATATGAAGAATATACAATAAATTTACATAATTTTTTACATTAATGTTACAAAACACTAGGGATTTATTTGTAGAAAATTCATTTTCACATGTATCATTTGAAATGTTGAAATCAAGATAAGTACTAGCATCTACTTGTAAAAAGTGTTCAAGATCATGATAATAAATAAGAACTTGATTGATAATTTAAGAATCATAAATGGGAATGGATATTGTTTCTTTAAAATTTAATTGATTATGATTTTGAGAAGATTTAATTTTAGGATTAACATTATGAGGAATTGACATATTCATTAAATGGTGAAGTGCCTCGATATTGTTAATCTCCAAATTGTCACCATAAATGATTTCACTATCTTCCTTCTTAAAAGATAAACCAGAACTGAAAGAATAACTAGATGAACATGCATGAAAACTATTGAAAGAATGATCATTTAATGGTTCATTATTCTCATCATAATTGTTATGGAATTTGTAATTAATTTGATTTATGGTAGCTCCTATGTCTTCTAAAAAGGCATTTATGTAAAAAGGAACTATTAAATTATTGTCAAACAAATTACTGTCAACAAAAAGATTAGGGTATAATGAAAAGTGATTGGTTGAAAAAATAAAACTAATTGTTCCCCTATTTTAAAATGATTATTATTATTAGATAATGATACTTGAGTTACTAATTCTACTTCTTTATTGTTTTTTTCACCACAAACAACAATTTCACCACAGTTATAGATGATTTCAGGATCGTAATCTATTTGGATGGACATATGTTTACATTCCTGAAAATGAGTATCTAGTTGCTTTGAGATGTGTGGTTGACCAAAATCAATTATGATATGAAAAATAATTGGTGCAAGAAGCATGTTGTAAAAACAGTAATTTTCATATCCCTCATCATTGCTAATTTTTGTGATCTAAGTTTCATTACAAACAACATGTTTATCACTATTTGAAATAGTTTCAACAACGGTGTTGATTTTATTTGATATATGTGCATGCTCATGATATTGTTTATTAACCAGGTATGCACTACTTTTTTGAACTAGATCTTCAATGTCACTAGTAGACTCAAAAGAATCATCAATTGTAGAATGTACATTTAAACAAGAGAGATCTTCAACTTCATCATAATTGTTTGGTATACAAGGAAGAAAAATGATGTGAAGAAACCATATAGTTAATTCTATGTCCAAAGGTTTATCTTAAGGCTGAAATTTAAGACAAATTAATCTAAATCTAAAGATAAAATATTATAAAGATCCACCTTATAACTTGTGTAAGTTTTCAAGTTCCAAGCATACCTCATCATAGTCATAATCCTAAAATGCATGAAGAAATTTACTTACAAATTGATCCCATGTCTATAGAGAAGCAATCGGTAATGGTTGGCACCATTTCTTAGCTCAGCCTATGAAAGTGAGAATGAAAATCCTGCACATAACACCTTCATTAATATCATTAAAAGTACAATTTTGAATATAATGAAGAACATGTTAAGCTACAAAAACTTTACCTTTACCATCAAATATATTCTTTAACAAGAAATTTGCTATCTTTATTGGAGTGTTGCAAGATGTTCATCTAGAAATGTAACTCAAAATAGGATTTTAGAAGGAAACATTAAAAAATAAAAAGAATTAAAGAAAACAACTCCAAAGGGTCATCTTATTAGTGGCCCTACTTCTAGCACCAAGAATGTTGATGGACAAAATTGACGGTGTTCAACATTAACGAAATCACCTAGTTAGGGCCCTAATTAGACCCTTTTCTGTTTGGTGTGGTGATTTTGACCAGTATATGGCCTGGTTGCCTCAATCTAAATTTAACCTAAACTAAATGCCTAATCTAATATAAAACCTTAACTAATAAATAAACTAACTGTAAAATTAACTTATACTTGTTGATTTATGATAACGTTTGTTAATATTAACAGGCAGAAGGAAAAGACTTAGCTTCTCGCAACATGCTTGGAAGAGATAGTATTTCAGGCTGATTGAAAAGTGAGCTCATCCAAGCAACCACGAAATTTTAAGCTTACTTAAGGAGACCTTTTTTAAAATTAATTAAAACTAAATCCTAGATGTAATCTTAGCTAAAATGCAAAAAACAAAGAATATTGCCCTAACCCAGAAACACTACTACATATAGCACTAAATTGTGACAACTCTTTACCTAGGTATTCTTTCAACGAGCACAAGGACAAAAAAGAGCCTCCGCAAAACGTCAAACATTTTACAGTTGTATTTTTTACATCCTCTCTATTGTCGAAAGTGTGACGATGATTCCCATTGCAAATATTGGTGTTGTCATTTCGATGGAAATCATTTTTACATCTCATTTGAAGACACTTTTTGTGTCGTAAAAACATGCATCGTAATACCAATGTCCCATTGTGGTAATTGCAATAGAGAGGCAAGGGAATTGCAACATCTTTTTTTTAAGAATTGCAACGTTCATTCTACGAAATTGCGAAGTTTAAGGTTGGGAATTGAAACATCTATGAAAAGGAACTATGACATTATCTGCGCAAGAATTTCAACAATTAGGTGAGAGAATTTTGATGTCTAAGCGTGGGAATTGTGACGTTTATGTGTGGAAATGGCAACAGTTAGGCATGGAAAGAATGACATTTAGGCGTGGAAATTACAACATTCAGGTGAAAAAAATTACGAAACTGAGGCATGGAAATTGCAATAGCCCTAGGTACTATGATTATTATCTCAATGTTGCAATATCGACAGACCTGGAATTTAAAGAAAAAAAATCACTAATTGATGGGTTTTCTCAATTTTATCATCTAAAGTACCACAACTTTACAAAATTAGGGGTAATTGTCATGCGATTTTGAATGGGGTCCACGTATATTCTAACAGTGCCACAATCATAGGAGAGTCTTGGCAACATAACATAATTGAAGAATAAAGTGAAGAGGACCCTTGGAAGATGGATTAGAAAAAATATTGATCAATGCACCAATGGTGGAGATTCGTTCCTGGGGTCCTAACATTTTCCACAAACTAGGAAGCTGGCCCTTGCAAGCAGTA
Source organism: Pinus taeda (assembly GCA_000404065.3). Classification (NCBI taxonomy): domain Eukaryota; kingdom Viridiplantae; phylum Streptophyta; class Pinopsida; order Pinales; family Pinaceae; genus Pinus; species Pinus taeda. Next base: position 11,376 of record APFE031133071.1, read on the forward strand.
AAAAAATTTCAAAAAACCACCATTGATGATGGTTATACATGACAAGTGAGCATGATCAAGAGATCCAATGCACACACATTATTCCATTTCATTGTCCCATACCTTATCACCTTCCATGTCATTCCATATGCCACGTCACCTTTCTATACATGAACACATTTCAACATCATTTTTCTTGCTCAATATAATAAGTTTTAAAAGGGGTCTTCTTCTTTTCCTTTTCATTTTGTTCATTGTGTCGTTCATGAGCTCCCATCAATCAATGACTGGGTCATATTCAAAGTACTTAACATCAGTGTTCCACATCGTCATCGTGCCAACTAGGTAGTCCATTAGCCTATGTCTTGTTCTAATTTTTCCTAAAAATGATTAAAAGGAGAACTTCCATAAACCCACCCAAAAACCTGTTACTAGTAAACTTCCTTCTCATTTCCCACTAATGGATACAAAACCCAAAGTGCATAATTCTTTCTTCCCTCTTAACTTTATAGAAACTTATTTTGATATATGTGGTCATTTTCAAAATGGAGATGAACCTTTTTTCACTACAGTGAGGGTTATACTACATTATTACCCCCAATGTTTATCACTTTCTAGAATTTTTGTCTTGGCTAGCATCCTCCTTTGTACCACAGAGGAATTTCATCATTTCTTTGTTGGGAGAAACCATCCTTGAAGTCACACCTAAGTTAATTCATGAAGCTTTCATTTTCCCTATGGTAGAAAATTCTCTAAAGTTCATCGAAGCTTCATTGCACCTCACTTACTATCAACTCCCAATAGAAAATAAAGAGAATATATGTAAACTAAATTTTCCCAATAATGTTCAAATTCCTCCATCATCTGAAACTTAACCTATTTCTCTATTTTCTGAATATGCATAGTCTATTTCAGTCATAATTTCATCTCTACTAGGTGAAGATGATACAAGGAATGTAAAGGAAGGGTCCTTACGGTTTCTAAATATTACGTTGCATCCAAACAACATTCTAGACATTCCTTCCTACCTGGCTGAGTTAATCAACTTTGAATTTAATAAATTTCAGTTATTTGGGTATTTCAGACATCCATCCGTTTTGGCCCACATATTTTTATATGTACATGAAGATAAATTCAACTATCTTGGTTTGAGCACATTGGATTCCAAGGGTTAAATAATATTTTTGTGGAGTGGACAAATTTTGTTAGAAGGAAACAAAATAATGAAGGTTTTTCTTACCTTTTATCTACATTCATGGCTACTACCTATACTATCTTAAATAATGTTCAACCACCAATAATTCTACCTCAAGAGAAAAAGTAATTGCAACTTAGTAAAGATACTAAAGTACGAGATTGGTATGTTTTTTTAGAGTATACATAAATAAGGATATATGGAGTTGAAGTACCCCAATATCGCTTACAAAATTTCTTACCAATAAAAGTATTTTCTCTTGAACTTATAAGATAGAGCTTTCATGTAGATCAGACTCATTTTATTCTAGCACATAAGGGATACATGTTCAAGTTGGAAATATTTATAGGCCCTTTCATTGTAAATACTAGGTAGGCCCTCCAACAAGTTGAGAAAATGAAGAAAGAATTTAATTTTGATGTTGGTGAGAGGTGGACATGTGATCCATATTATGTAGTTTCTAATAGAAGAACCGATATTAATGTTGCACATATGTCCATGAAAATAAGCCAAAACTTGAAAAAATGGAAAATAAGGATACCTGGCTAATAAATCCAGCACAACAAGAAATAAATATTGAGACCCCTGTAGTGAAGGAGAGAAATATAAAAGGATATCGTTGAAAAAGTAGATGTTGAAATGGAGGATGTACGACCTCAAAAGAAAACAAAAATATGAGTAGGCGATGAAGAAGAAGCACAAACAAAATTAAGAGAAGAATATTCTAATCAACCAAGTTTTCAGGGGCATTTGGGGAACCTTGAATATACCACCTCTTTTGTTTCAACAAAAGTAGCAGTACTTACAACTGAAGAGATTTCTTCTATAATGGAAATAACCGTAAAGGATTATCATAGAATTGAAGAAAAGAACTAAAACGTAAATAATTACATGGCAACTCAGTTAGCAATGCAAACGTCCTTTTCCTATCGAACAATAGTGCCCTCGGCTATGGATTTAGAAAGAAAGCAGTTGAAGCTTTCTCTCTTGCATCCTATTGTTCATTCTATTCCTTTTGGATCTGAGTTTAAAATTATAGATTTATCCTTGAATGTGGTTGATATTCCACTACATGAAAAAAAAAATCTACATGAGAAATCTGGAGGAATGTTATACAATGATTTGAGGTAGAGCTCATTAATAATAAGTAAGGTAGAAAAACTTCTTGAAAAGAATTTAGCAAAGATCAAACGAGAAAAATCCAGTTCCATACCTTTACATTTACAAAATGAAGAATTCAAGAAAATTTTCATAAAGTTGGGAGTTAATCCAAAAGATAAGGAGGCCATTAAAACCCTAATGGAGAATAAAGAGTGAGAAATGCAATCTCTAAGGAAATAATTAAAAATGTCTTGGACAGAACATGTTAGACAGTCAAGCTAGTTCATGTAGAAAAAATAAAAGGAATAGCTAATGACACAATTGATGGAAAGAAATAAATAAGTTGTGATTCTTCAAGAAAAGGTAAAAGAACTGGAATAATCTATTAAGAAACATGTTTGTATTGTTGTTATTTGAGATGAATCAGAAGACTCTACAGAGAAGTTGACAAGAGTGATGATTGAGCTAAATATTTCAGAGGATGAATTGAAAAAGTGGATCATTATATTGTTTATCATCCATCTCGATGCATTCAAAGTGGGAAAAGTGGAGGAAATAACTCATGGGACCGTTTTCACTCGTGGGACCCATTTTGGTGAAACAAGGTTTGAAACCTTTTGAGAGCATTTTCATGCATCAAACGAAATTTTTTGGGGGTCAAACTTTGTCGCCTTAGCATTTCACTTTTTTCATGTTGTTCTACATACATAGATATTCACAACAATGCAAGCAGTGCACCAATCAAACTTCGTATGAAAAAGTTATGCCACTCAAAAGTTAACCTTCCTGTTTTCACACCTATAATTCGGGAGGATGCCACGGTTGCGCACATTATTCATGGAAAATGATTTATCCACGTGATTTTGATGTGAAAGACTCTAGAAGAGTCTATATTGTAACTCTTGTTAAGATTTGATGTAGTCAAACTTAACCACTAATAGGCTATCGGGATGTGTTATAACCAATCCGCGAGGAGGAAGAGGCATTCCATTCTTTTGAGATCATTTTGTTCCATAGTTGAGAAAAGATAGCCAAGAGGGATAAGAGGTAGAGCACATGGGTAGGATTTGTGCACTATAATAGCCCATCCTGAGACAAAGAAAAAGAGTGAAGCGGCCTCACCTTCCAATTGGGTGAAAGGGTTTCCCAAAGCCTATCTTAAGTCTTATGTGTGTGTGAGATTATTTGTTCATTCTCTACTGTTTGCATAATTTCCATTCACATGCATGCACTAGTTATAGTTAATTTTATAGATCTAGAGTTTTAATAAAACTGTAATAGTGTAGAGTCTCAATTTTTATTTTAATAT
>APFE031133072.1:0-21068 GCA_000404065.3 Pinus taeda
GCTGAAGTAAGCCACTGGTCTGTCCTCCTGGCTGAGTACTGCTCCAATGGCTGTACCACTGGCGTCACAACGAACTTGAAAAAGTTTGTTGAAATCTGGCAGTCTCAATACAGGTCTTTCGGTAATCTTTTTCTTCAAGATCTGAAAGTTGTTTTCTGCTGCTACTGTCCAGTGAAAAGGATGATTCACTTTCTTAATCGTGTCTAACATGGGTGCGCAAATCTCACTGAAATTCCTAATGAACTTCCTGTAAAAACTGGCAAGTCCATGGAAACTTTGCACCGTCAAACAACCTCTTCGGAGAGGGCCAGCTAACTATAGCTGCCACTTTCTCTGGGTCCATTTTTAATTCATTCTCCGCAATAACAAAACCCAGATATATCAGTTCTCTCTGGAAAAAGGTACATTTCTTCAAATTAATTAACAGCTTGTTTTGCTGTAATTTCCTTAACACGCTCTGTAAATGCCTGAAATGCTCTTCCTTAGTTTTACTGAAAATCAAAATATCGTCCAAGTAAACTATAACAAACTTACCGTTAAATTCTTTCAACACCTCATTCATCAATCGCATGAATGTGCTGGGAGCGTTACTCAAACCAAATGGCATCACCAGCCATTCGTACAAGCCTTCGTTTGTTTTGAATGCAGTTTTCCATTCATCTCCCTCACGAATCCTGATCTGGTGATACCCACTTTTCAGATCAATCTTTGAAAAGTAGGTCGCTCCACTTAGGCAATCCATCATATCATCCATCCTTGGCAAGGGAAACCTGTACCTAACGGTAATCTTATTAATAGCCCTGGAATCTGTACACATCCTCCATTCCCCACCTTTCTTGGGAGCCAAAACAGTGGGTACTACACAAGGACTCATGCTTTCCCGAATCAAGCCCTTGTCCAACAATTCTTGGACCTGTTTTCTAATCTCTTCATGGTCCTTGGGACTCATGCGGTAGGCTGCTTTGTTTGGCAGACTCGCCCCTGGTATAAAGTCGATGCAATGACTAATACCCCTTCTAGGTGGCAACTCATCCGGAAGATCATCCACCACAATGTCTCCAAAATCTTGTAGCAACCTCTGAATGTCCTCTGGTAAATCTGAAACCTGTGTGTGGAGTACCACTGTCCTTGGTCTCCTTATGATAGCAAAATTTATCTCGCTGTCTTCAATCTGCTTAATGAACTCTTTCCCTCCTAACAACAGTGCCTTCACTCTGCTAGCTTCTGCTGTGTTTTCTTCCTTGATGGGCACAAGCGTATGCTTGATCCCATCTTTCACAAATTTGTAACAATTAGTTTTTCCATCGTGAATTGCCCCCCTGTCGAACTGCCACGGCCGTCCTAACAACAGATGACAGACATCCATGGGCATCACGTCACAAAGGATTTTGTCCTTATATTTCCCAATCTGAAACTCTACTTCGCACTGTTCATCAACCAATAGTTGATGTCCCTTCTGCAACCACGATACCTTGTAGGGAGTGGGATGTTTCAGTTTCTTTAATCCCAATTTCTCCACCATCTCTACAGCTACCAGGTTATCGGTACTTCCGCTGTCAACAATCACCTTGCAGCATTTGCCTTGGGATTTGCAGACAGTGCGAAACAATGCTTTCTGCTGATCTGGCTCCACAGCTTCCTTGGCTGGCTTTAACAGTACCTTGTTCATCACCAAGGCTTCACCTATCTCAGGTGTGTTCTCCGCTTCCTGAGGTGTCTCTTCCGCATCCTCTGGTTGCGCAACATAGGTTCCTCTTTCGCCTGCTGGTTCGCCCTCTGGACAGTCATAAGACTTATGTCCCAACTTATGACAACGGTAACACTGGACAGTTCCTCTGCCCCGACCAAAGCCTCGTCCTCTCTGAGCTGGTCGTCCTTCCCGGTTACTGCTGTCCCTCTCTGCCGTACCAGTAGACTTAGAGCTGCTGCCTTCCTCATTCGAAACTGTACCTCGCCCTCTGCCATACACTTTGCCTTTGCCTCTGCCTGAACCACCTCCTCTCCGGGAGTTCTGTTTCCTATTTATCTTTTCTTCAGCCTTCAATGCAAACTGATAGGCTTCTTCTAATGTCTGCGGTGAAAGGATACCAATCTCGTCTAAAATCTCCCCTCTCAAGCCATTTACATATCTGGCAGTCTTCTCTGAGGTATCTTCCACATATCCTGCTCGCAGATTCAACTTGTAGAATTCTTCTGTAAATTCTCTCACAGTCATTCCCCTCTGTTTCAGGTTTTGTACCTGCCTGTACAACATTATATGATAGTCCTTCGGCAAGAACTTCTCCTTCAGCTTTGCTTCCATCCTAGCCGATTTCTTGATGGGTTGTTTGCCTAACCTCCTTCTTTCGGCCTGAACGCTGTCCCACCACAAGGACGCATTTCCTTTCAACTTGGTGGCAGCAAATCTCACCTGTTTGTCTTCGCTGGTTTCTTCAAACTCAAAGAATTTATTCACTTCACTTAACCAGTCTAACAACACTTCTGCCGATAAACTCCCATCATAGGTAGGCAACTCATGCTTTGGTTTATGGCTGGATAGCAAAACTGATTTCAACAACCTCAGTTCTGGTGTTATCCCCTCAAACTCATCCTGCTCTGGCTCAACTGCCTCTTCATCACTGTTATCCGCTGGATTTCTTCTTCCTCCAGCCTCTATCACTGCTAATCTCTCTCTCAAAACTCTTATCTCTTCTCTTAATCCATCATCCACTGGTCTATGAACCATTCGTCCTCTGCCTCTTCCTCTTCCTCTTGCTCTTCCTCTTACCTCACCCTCACCTTCTGCCTCTTCCATTGATTTTTTTAATTAAAAAAAAACTCTGTGCTCTGATACCACTTATGATGGCCTCCTGCCACGTATGACTCCTGATGGACAAGCGTATTAGTTGCGATCTTAAATGCAGTAGTTAATATCACGGTACGTGTCTTGGACTCCGGTTTTAGGGTTTGGAAAACTTGTTTAACCGGCTCTCACCTAAACTAACCGGTCAGCACAAAACAAAAGGGCGTTGACAACCCAAATGTTAATCATTTGCTCCACCCGGTCCACGGGTCACTCTGCCGAGTTCTTCAGCTACTCTGTGTAAAAGAAACCCTGGTCCTTCTGCGTCTATGCTAATGTCAGCTCTGTGGCTAACTCCGCCTCGAAAAGGTATTACTGGTAAACTTCTTGCCTGTAAGGGTTCAATCACTGTTTGCGTTGATTTTGCTACTGTGAGTATGGGTTTCTTATTTATTTTCCGCCTCGGCACTGGTTATTTACTTATGGTTCGATTTGCTTTGGGGCCTAACAGGTCCGTCGTCCTCCCAGCTTTGGTTCAACTTCGATAACCAGGTATTTATGCCCGTTCCATGCTATTTTCGTTTCGCCTCATAATATTTGGCCCTGACCGTCTCGGCCACTGTCCTCAGGTTATGATGCTTGGTGTGTTGGGTCTTCTCCTTGTCGCTTGGCTGCCTGGTAAGCCCCAACACTTTTCATTCACCTATTTTCGTTACTGTTTTAACACAAATGTTTTATGTGCAGAGTTTAACTCTCTGTCTTGGGTTCTTGCAGGTGAACGCTGGTCCGGTTGTCAGTTTCGTGGTGCTGTTGCTCGCGTTGTTCCCTCGCTTCTCACGGGTAGTGACTTGACATAACCCTGTGGTGTTGTAGCTATAGTTTGTGTCGTTTCTTTAGATTTCCTCTATGGCAGTAAGGAATGGTCTCGGTCTGCAATCTTTTGAAGTGCCGTTGTAATCATAACTTCGACTTTCTCTCTGTGTAATTTATTTGAATGGTGTCTGTGGTTCCAAACCCTCGTGGGTTTTTCCTGGACTTCGGCTCTGTAGATGCAATCCGGTCTTTGCTTCTGTTTGGGTGGTAATCGTGGGTTTTGAACCCCTGCTCTACTCGGCTATTTAGGTTCACAGTTTTGAACCGAGGGTTTTGACCAAACCCTGGTCTACGCTCCTGAACTGTTATATATGTAAAGATTTCGGCCTTTATCAATTAATCAAAGATACATTTGCAACTTTTTTTTCCTGTAGAGTACTCGGTGGATACCGAACTCACATTGCATGCATTTTATGATACATGTGTTCAATCGTAATTTGGTTCCAGTTTATTGTTCAGGCCTTATGGCTACATAAAATTTGTGGTTATGCGATGTCTATCTGTCTTTACATATATTAAATGAAAAAGAGATGAAACTCTGATTCTTATTACGTCGTTCTGTTTGCCTGTAACTATTCTTTACATTATCATGCGCAAAGGAAAGAATGCCTTTATTCTCGGTTATCATGTACTATCAGAAAAGTAGGGTAATCGCTGTTGAAGTACCTGTTTTCTGTTCACATGTTCTGGTTTAGTTACTTTTCTGGTTCTGTTGTAAATGTTTTTTTTTTGTTGCCTGAGTTCCTTCCGCCGTGCCTTCCTCTGGGTGTACACTTGTGTGTACAGTCGAGCCTGTGCGTTGGTGGGAGGGTGCTGTTTGCTTGCGCCCGCTCCACTTACAATCGTCCTGACTTCTGCTGTGATGGAATTTACAATACACAAAAATAATATGCCAGAACTTACAGTACACAGAAATAATTTACTGTAGTAAGATATTTGTAACAGTGATGAAAATAACAAGCAATTTAATGAATCGTTATTTCTAGAAAATGACTGTGTGTTTCTATTCTGTTTTTCCAAAATCTGAGAGAGAGAGCCCTCTACAATCCTTTTCTTGTCCTTTTAATTCAGAGTGTCCAACTATTTCTGTTCGGTTGGAACCAACCCAACAGGTTGACAACTGTTTGCTAATAATTGTTCTAAACCAACACAATGCTCCTTGTAAACAAAATCAAACTAATCTAGCAAATCAATGTTTTCGTTTCTAACTCCTAAGTAGAACAAAATAAATGTATGGCTGAATAAAAGTAAATAGAAACAGTAAATAAAAGTAACCGACAAGGTGTCCAAATTCTGCTTGAGACTGCGCCTTACTCTGCCTCCTCAGAGCTGGATGCTCTTGCATCACAACTTCAAACTCTTCAAGCTCTTCAAATCCATGAAGTTATATGTGTTTCAAGGGGACAAATCATTGAAAGACTAGTTGTACTTATGCCTCCCATATTAACATTGTGGAAAAATGAAAGAAAAAACTTATGGTATGATAAGGCAAGAATATTTTCAGTACAATTTTGTTTACATATGAGTTGAACAAGAAATTCCAAGAAGAGTACATTGATGTCAACTCTTTAGGGGCAGTCATAGATGTCACGGTAAACACTTTGAAAAGGTGGTCTTTAGGAAGCGACACATTTGGAGACGACACATGTTATTTATCTAAATTTATAGATGCCTCTAAATTTGGCTTTCTAGAAATTTGTGATAAGGAGGGGCTTGTTCACAAGCATGAATTACGATTTGTAACAATTCCACATGCGTATGTTGATTGTGTTGATGTATTGGAGGTTCAATAGAAAGTTGCAAACAACTTGCAAAATATTATGCTCAAGCTCTCGTAGAGAATTTGAACGAAATATTCTATGATCTTGCATTTTTCAAGTTAGCAAGGTTGTTTAGCTCTTGCCAATATTTAGAGGATGTTCATGGTAGAGAACGAAATTCAAAGCATTGGCTCGAAAAGATTTTTCAACACTTACAACATCCTTATTATCAAAGTGAAGAAAAAAAACTACATTTAATTTTGAGGCTTGTTTGAAAGAGTTACATCTATTTGTTGACACTCTTCGTGTTAATTGCAAAGGATTGTCCATGAAAAATGCATGGAGGATTTTTTATGTTAATGGGTTGCATACAAATTTTCCTAACATTTTAAAATTATGGCAGGCAATACTTACTATTCATGCAAGTACACTTGCTTGTGAGAGAGGATTCTCAAGACAAAACATAATAATGGATGTCCGAAGAACAAAGCTATCATTAGTTGCATTGGATGCCTTGATGTGAGCATCTCTAATCGGGCTTGATTCATCGATGGTGGAATGAGATAGGGTATATGACATCTCGAAAGATGCTAAAGAAAGAAGAATCTTAAATATTTAAAGTTTTTGCTTATATTTTTATGTTTGTAATGGTGGTGTTTTGACAATTACTTCTTTTGGTGAAACTATCTAAAATTTAGTTTGTGTACATGTTGATATTGAATTTACTTTTTGAACATTTACATAGTTCATGCAAATTATGCTTTTGGTTTGAAACTTATTTCACAGCTATTGTTCTTTTAATGAGATTAACATGGTAGTGACTTAAATGGAAAACATGGTATGTGTGTTTCAATTTCTGTTAAGTGAATTATTTTTGTCAAATATGTTGCAACAATATTTACATTCATTATTTTCATTTGAGAGTAATTATGAATATATGTTTTTTTCACTTTATAATATTAATTTTTTTTGTTTTTATAAGTATTTTCCATCTATTTTATCACTATTTCCATCTTTCAAAAAAACGCAGAACATTTCAATTCCTTGGAAAATTTGCATAAAAGTTTGATCAATAGGGCTCAAAAGAAAGTGTAGAGAGTTGAGTGGATTGATACAACAAAGAATGAAAATTTTGTAACAATTATAAGTACAATTTGAAATTAGATAAAATTTGTACAAATAAATATTAAAAGTCAATTGATGAGCAATTTAAAAATGAAATCCATCATAAAAAATTCCTTAACTGGTAAAGTCACCCGTCAAATTTAACCCCTCCTTCCATGGAAGCATTTTTAGGACGATGGTCTATCTGCAAACAGATTCTAACATTTATGGGAAATTATTGTCCATTCATTGTTCTGTACACCCTGGCCTTGTCCTTCGTAGACGTATTTACACGCAAAAGGGCGTGAGCCACACTTTGGCATAACGAGTCAAATAGATCGCTTGGGGATAATAGCGGTTTCACATAGCTAATTCGCATTTACAAGCAGCTGGGAGTGAATAACACATTGCCATAATGACTCCAACAGATGGCATAGACGATGGCTATAATAGCGATTTCACAAAGCCAATCCTCGTATAGATGTGAAACATTTTATTAAAATGGATTTCAAAATATGGAGTAATATTGAAGGGTGATGCATTCATATCTCATTACAGATAATAAAATATTTAATGTTTTGGAATTCTATGACTTTTCTGACTATGCAAACTTTTTCTATAACACAAAATTGAAGTAAAAAGAGATTGCTTTCCACTTTACTTAAACTGATTTAAATAATTAATTTGATTTAAATTGATTTTCAATATTATTGTTTATATTTATTTCATATTTTATATATAGTTTAATATGAAGGTAATGTGTGATTTCATTTGTGTGTTAGTGGAGTTGACACATCTCTTATTTAAAATAAAAATAAAATATTGTCTAAATACAAACTATGTATTTATTTGGTTTGTTTTAATTGAAAATATTATAAAACATCCATAATCTTACTTTCATTGTGTGTTTGCTCTATCATTAATTACAACTCACTTGTGGTAAAAATATTTCACTCTCACTCAACCATAAATAAAATATTTAGACTTCATGTAAAATAACATCATTTTATATCAATTTTAACAAAAAGATAAAGTAATTTAAAGTAAAAATAAATCTTATATTTTCACTTTAGTATAGAAAAAATATATATATTATTTTATATTTTTAAAAATATTTCAATACAAAATCTAGATTATTTAAATATACATATTAATTAAATAAATTATTTAAATAATCATGTTAATTAATTTATCTTAATATCATTTCTATATATAAAAAATAACATAACATTTCAATAACTATAATAAAATTATTAAAATTTAAAAAATTGAAATTAAATTTTATATATATGTGGGGGTAAAACATAGTTTATTATATTTTAAATATATATTCTAGTGAGGGGTAGATTAATTTCAATCACAGACCTAGCAACGGATGAATGCAAATCTTTATAATGCACCTCAAACAAATTAATTTATCAATGCTTGTTAGGTACTAATTTTATTAAAAACAGATCAATTTCAATTTTTGCAATTATCCGGAAAAAAAATATCAAACAATTGTCAAACTCCTCTCAGGCAGATTTTGAAATACTGCCAGAAACTGCACGGTCTTGTCGGCCATAATCCAGAGGTTCGGTTGGGGATACTAATCAATCTTATGGTGGGCAAATTCATGCATGGATGACACTTTCTGAATCAAACCATGTTTCTTACGACTCCTCACGCCGTGTTGGCAAAGAATTAAACCTGTTTATCTCATTTCTTGCTTATTGGGCACGCATCTTTTTCTTCTAAGTGGGATTTTTCCAAGTTGTACTGCGAACCTTCTCCCTTATACTTTTAAATAAATTAAGTGAAAATAAATGTATCGAATTAATCTAATAATGTCGGTTAATAATATAAGATAAGTTATTGTTTAATAATATCAGTTTATTAATTATAGTGATTCAAGCTAAACCAGGTGTATAACTAATTAGTAGTGGTAAGAGAGAAGATTTTCACTCCTGTCAAATGCTTTTATATTTTGGGACATTAACCTTTAAAATATTGATTTATAATTTAATTAATAACTAGAATATATATCATTGTAAAAATTAATTTTAATTTTAATTACATAATTATATAATTAAATATATAAAAAAATTAAAAAAAAATTAAGATATATAACAATTAATAATAAAATATTTTTCTCATATTAAAAATAAAAATTAAAAATTATCTAAAAAATAATATCTTTATTTATATAAAAATTATAATTTTCAAAAAATAATAATAATATTAATAATAATTATCAAAACATTTATCAACATCACAAATAATATAAAATCACATACAAAACAATATGATTGAAAATTTTATATATAATAAAAAATTAAAATTAAAAATATATTCAAATGAAAACTATCACAATGCGCATCATTCTATCTACCTATATTATATATATATATGGAATTGGAAGAAAACATAAAAAGGAAAAAGGAACACTCACCGTTCCTTAGTTCATTATTAATTTTATATTAATAAAAATAATATTTCATAATAAAATATTTTTTTTTAATATATGTTGATGATGATGATGGTTAACGTCTACTGACACCAAACTCTGGTCTATCGGACCTAAAGAAACAAATTATTTAGTTTGATTTAAGATTTTATTTCTATGCTCAAAAGGCTTGGAGAGAAGCCTCCCAAGCTCACTATAATTTTGACATCGTAAAAGACTAAGAAGGTCACAAAGATTATGAAACTGAGATCTAATGTTGTTGTACGCGGGGCACTCTAAGAGGAAGTGGTTTTCATCCTCAATGTTCCTATTACCATAGAGATGGCAGATTCTTTCCGTCCATGGTGTTTCAGGAACTGGAACTGTCCAACGATATGTTTCATTATGAAGCTCATGAGATTCATTCTAAACTTTGCTAAATTAATTTTCTTCTTTGAGCTAGCTAAAAGAGAGAGATACTTTTGATCTTCTAGGGTGGGGTTGATGACCTTCTTATAATAACTCAATTTTCTTTTAACCACTAAATCTTTATCACACCACATTTTTTCTTTGAACTTAGAAGTAACAATATTTTTAATGTTATTAATGTTTTGTAGTGCATTGTTCTCTTTGATCTCCCAATGGTTTATTGAGGTCCTCGTGTCCATGTTTGAGCCTTAGATGGCTTTGGCTGGAATTTAAAGCTAGCTTGGGAATTCTATGATCTCCTATGTTATTGAGCTTGTGCTTGTACAACAGAAGCCTAGTCATAGCTAGGCTTTCTATAGGGGAAAGACCTACTTCTATAAGGAGAATAGGGTAGGGTGTATTGATTTTAATTTTCAGGTTATATGTTATAAAGCGCTTTGGATTTGGTCAATCTTTCTCTAGGATTCTCTAGAGATGCTGAAACCCCAAACCTCACATCCATATAAAATAAGAGGAGTGACTAGAATTTCAAAGAAGAACTTCTTTAAATATGATTTTGATTTTAAAAAAATTATAAATAATTATATTTTTTTATTAAAATATATTTAAAAATAATATTATATTTAAATATTATTAAATATTATTAATTCTTTTTTATTTATAAAATTAAGTTTACATAGTTAATGGATTCAATAATAACAAAAATCCAATCATGTTAAAATTTGATAATAGTTTAATTTTAATAATTAGATGTTTAACTCACAGTTTCTTATCCAAAAATTAAATTTACAAATATTTTAAAATTCACCCAACTCTTTTATTATATATAATTAAAAATTTAATTTTAAAACATTAATACAACATAAAAAATAATCAAATTTTATAGTACTTTCAAATTATTACTTACCTAAATATCTGATACTTTTCAATTTTTTATTAATTCTGAATTAATAAACATGCATATATTTAAAATCTAAATATTTCAAGCTTTTCAAATTTTATTTAAAATCTAAGTATTTCACGTTTTTCATTTTTATTAATTCAATTTACATGAGTACAAATAGATGGCCTTCATGAGTACAAATACATGGGCTTCGTGCATTTCGATTTTTTTAGTAAAAGAAATTTAGGTTTTTGGGTAAGATTTAAAAATAAATGAATAAATTTAAATATATAAAGGGGTAAATTGAAATTATAAATTAAGAGTTTTTGTAAAGTTTTTAATTATTTAAAATTTAATTAAAAATGTCTGAATCATAAATTTTAATAATTGACATTACATCATTTAATTTTATTTTTTCTTTAAAGTCATCACTTTATATTTTAAAAATATAATTTAAACAAGATGAGCTGCGAGGCAGCAAGTTCCTGCGTTAAGTTCATCCTGAGAATGTACCTGTAGCTACATTGAGTGGGCAAGTCACAAAAAGCGTACTAGATGTTGAGAAGAAGCTAGAGCAAGGAAACCGTGACTGGAGTTATAGATGGGAAATTTGAGAATGCTTATCTTATGACTGTGATGGTTGGTTCGGAGAAATTAAGAGGGGTTTTGTATGAGATGGCAGCAAGGTTTTCTGGAGAACAATTTTTGCAAGCACCTAGTTGCATGAACAATTCTGATAACTCCTCGTTGACGTTACAATTTATTATGAATCTGTCAAAGTCGTGAGATGAATATGACATACTGAGTTCCTGAAATTGAGCAACTAAAAAGGGAAAGAGAACTATGAGTATCCATATTTGAAGTCTATAAACATGCACCCATACTACGTCATCCAAGACAAGACGAGAAATCGGGAAGAACTTTTGGGATAAGACTACATGTATTACTGCATATTTTCTTTCATGAAACCGTGCGGAACATTTCCATACCCATTCCCAGATCCTCATTTCCATAACCAGTCCCAGATCCTCAGTCGATCCAGCAGTAACATAAGTCAATCCAGATCCACTAGTAGCAGTTCCATACCCAGTCGAAGATCCTCTAGTCGATAACATAAGTCAATCCAGATTCACTAGTAACAGCTCCATACCCAGTCCAAGATCCTCCAGTTCCATACCCCGTTCAAGATCCTCTAGTCGATCCAGCAATAGTGTAAGTCAATCCAGATCCACTAGTTATAGAATGTTAAAATAGGCTTCCAGAATTCAATAATTCTACTTCTAGAATTCAATAATTCTATAGCTGAGAATGAGCCTTTTCTTACAGAATGTTAAAATAGGCCTCCAGCACTAAATTTTGCAGAAAGCATGGAATCCTCTAATAATATTTCTGAAGCATGGAGTCCTTTAGAATTATGAAAAACAGAATCACGAGGCATTTGTTAAAATGCCTGGAGATTCTGTTTTTCATAATTCTAAAGGCCCATCCCAGATATAGGGATACAAGTATCTAGTTGCCCTTAATACATGCCTATAGCCTTAATGTGCAAAGCGTAGCCAGAACAAGAATGATAGTGCGAGTAAGGTGTATATGGATTTCCAACAACTGGTTACAAGTGTCGTGAAGTGGTTATAAGTGTAGTAATTCTAAGCTAGAAATATGATCGAATTATAGAGCACATATTCTGGGTAATAACGTTATTGGAATGATATGAGTATCCTAATAGATACATATGATGCTTAGTCAATGAACTCAAATTCAATTTCTTATTTTTATATTGAAAAGCACTCTAAAGATTAATCTTGCTTATAAATTCTTTTGTAGATAATAGATTTATGATGTATCAATTTCGTTTGATGTTTTCCATATAATTTAATGGCATAAAATTAGTATTTGTAACTCATTCGAAATTGATGTTCACTAACTCCTTTCGAATTTAACTTTTTTTTACCTGGGAAATAAAAGCTTCTAAATATAGATTTGACACCGTTTTATAAGGATTGACTCGAATGAGTATTTCATGGACGCTGTAAATAAAATAATAGTTACCAAAGTTTGTGATGTGTTTCTATCCCAAAAATCCTCAGCAATTACAACACTACTGTTTCTACAGTTTGAGACAGTGAAGGCGAGTATGCTAGTGCCTAAACCTATGCTACTAGTAGAACTGTCTCATCAAATGGGCTCTATAGTATTTTTCTCTAAAGTTGGTGTATTCATTGGCACAATAACTGAATCTCCATCCTTCGACACTAGAACATGAACAAAGAATGCATTAGTGGGGTTATGCCCATCCTGTAGCAACCCTGTAATAGCATGGATAGCCTTTATAGTGATGGATTTATACTCTTCCATAGCATACATGCTTACACTCAGAGAGCAACTAAAAACCTGTAAAACTACCTAAGAAAGAATTGTCAGCGCGAAATACATGCCCAAAACCTGTAAAACTAGTTGAGAATGAATAGTTAGCTCAAGAGGCATGTTCAAGCAGAATCACATTATAGTTAGTCCCAGATGCACATTGAGGCAGAATCTAATTCTTTGATGCTGATATCAAAATGATTATTTGATGCAGATGCCAATTACCATGAGAATACCAGAATTTGATTGCCAATTACCATGAGAACACCAATTACTTCTGCATCCAAATGCGTTAAGCCCAGGGGTAAAATGAGATGTGCATCAGCCTAATGGTTAATTGATAAAGCATGTTTGCCAAAGAAAATGGTAGTTGCATGCAGCCCATGTGTTAATATTAAAAAATCTATAAATTGATAAAAACAACACAACAGACTTGTGGGTCCACACAGTGCTTGCATGCAACCTACGTTGCCACTATACAGACTTCGCAGTAGAGTATGAAATTGACACAGAAAAACATGTGGAAAAGAGTTTATCAGAACCTTAGATTAGACGATATCACATAAAATAAACCGACAATATCTTACTATAATTTTTTTCTTAAATAGATATAGTTAAACTAACATAACACAAGAATTACTAACTAATATAAAAAACATCGATAGTAGCACGACTGCTAGTCCCTACCTAAGGAAAAGGGCGGAATTCAAACATCCTTGAAATAGAACACCGACCATTCAAACAGCCGTCGAATAGAACACCGTATTGGGAATTTGGGCACCCAAAGATAATGGAACCACCTGCATGCATTACACGTGTTGGTTCCTGCATATATCATGATGAATCTACTTGCTTCAAAACAAGATGTTGTATCATGTTGTAGCGGTTTTTGAGATCTAGTCTACTCATGAAAAGTTGATGTTGTAGCATTCCCACTCCCATGCTGGCTCAAGAAACTCATGCTCCTCTAGCCTTGTGTGGTGCTTACTAGTTAGAACGATTACCATTGAATGCATGATTACCATTGATTACCATTGATTGATTCTTGAACAATATTACACTACTGGTATTGTTGAATAACCGACAATTAAAGTGGAAGTTTTCGCTAATGCTTGAGAGTAAGCAGGATAGAAAGCATGATTGGGTAGTAGGTTCATACACTGGATAACAAGTGGTCAGCAGGAGTTGCAGCTAGAGAACCAGTGGTATAGCATATTTGTTTATGGTATGTATGAGTAGATATGAACCAGGGGTAGTGTTTTTTTCCGGTTACCCAGCAGCACCTGTGGTGGTTCTTGTTTTTAGTGTGAATCCTGCAAGGGCATTTGAATTATGATTCATTCTGTCGCAATTTTCAAAACTTGGGATTTGTATGTTTAATGGAGAAATCGCAAATGCACAGAATTTCTCATGGCATACATAGGTTCAAGAATTGAGATTCCCTGTGCACAATTGATCTGAGGGACAATGGCTGCCATGGCATTTTGCTGCGGAAAAATTACAGGAATATGCAGATGTAACCAAAATGTGAGCAAGTTTTAGTTTCTTTAAACTCATTTGTCAAAAACAATTCCGTGCCAATTGTTCATAGTGTCTGCATTGCATTTAATTTTAGTTACTACTCGGTTGATAATGGTTTGTCCATCATTTTTTAGGTATCTGTCTCTGAGAGTAATTGTGCATTGTTGTGTCTGAATATCAAACCCAGTTACCCAAATTATTGAAGTATCATATCGAAGCATGATAGTCGAAGTATGATAGTTGCTGCTTAGTTCTTGGTAGATTTCAAACTTGCCTAATTAGTTTTTGAAATATTTGTTGCTACTTAGTTCTTGGTAGATTTCAAACTTGCCTAATTATTTTGTGAAATATTTGCTTGTTCAAGCACAGAACAATTTTCCCTTAGATTTGACTACTATCAAATATTTTCCATATGTTCCTAGAACGGCTTCTTTGTAATTTCTAAACGATGTTGCCTGTGAGATGCATGAGCAGGTGTCAAGATGGGAAATACCAAATGGGAATCTTTGTAATTTCTAAAGGATGTTGCCTTGAGATGTGTGAACAAGTGTCTAGATGGGAAATACTGAATGGGAATATTGAATGTTATGGGGAAGCAGTTATCAATTCCGGCCAAAATCCCTACTTCAAAACTATATTGAGACAGCCATCCATAGTGCTATGCATCGACCTACCCCTATTCTTATGCAGAATCTATGCATAATCCGGTATGGTATGCTACTCTGTTCTAATTTTTCATGATAGTAGACAAACTCAGAAATAGCTTATGCATTGTCACTTTTCATGATAGTATACAGACTCACAAATAGCTACTACACTATCACTAAAGCTTATCAGTAAGCATCGAGAGCTCTTCCCTCATGGAAGTGGAGCCTTTTTTGAGTGTTAGATTTACTGCAAAGCTTTTGAATGTTAGGTTTATTGCAAACTTATAAATATTAAAATTGATTATCATAACAAAGAATGCATGAAATCATCACAAAGGATGCAGCTGTTTTTCTTAGTAAACATGAAATCATCACTTGTGCAGGTAGTAAATAAAATGTAACCACTGTTGACAGTTCAGATGTCAGACCAACACCACACCTGAATTATGTTCCCAGATGCCTAGAAAGTATGTAACTGCTCCAAGAATAGCATATAGAATTGCAACCCCTATATGACTGATCCATTGTATTGGGACCAACGCCTTGTCCTGCATTTGTAGATTGATTTTAGGCATAAGAGGACAGTGAAGAGGGCAGATTGGAGTGCTAGTCTGATCTTGAGCTAGCCTGAGTGAAAGGCAGGGCTGAACTGGTCATATAACTTGCAGCCATTCCATTGTTACTCAAGTAAGTGATAACCTGAGCTACGCTTCTCTCTAATGAGATTAGCTTGCTTGTGCGTAGAGGTGCAAATCCGTGCGTTTGTTGTCTCTGTCTGTAGAGGAGGAATAGTACGATCCTGGACTGGCCATATGTGAAGATAAGAAAAGCTGTGAAATGGGGATGAAACAAATGAAATCCTGGTTTTTGCAGAAAACAACCCACCTAATAACCGGGAGAAATGACAATGGACCAAGTTGCTTGCCCATTCCAAATCCTAAACTGAGCCGAATTGAGCCGAATTAATGTGAATCAGAACTGAGCCAACCTAAGGCACCCCAGTTGAAAGGGGAAACAAGAAAGGGAGGCCAGCAAAACATGACACCTCTGCCATGCATGGACACCTGCAGCACATGCATGCACAACACCTATGCTCACACTTGCTAATATGCTCAAATAGCCAACCTACAAACCATTGTGCTAATAATTCAAACTAATGTTAACATTAATATGAAACCGTTGACGGTCAGTAATAATAAACAGGCTAAAGCAAAATAGGATATGCTCCAGCCTCTTCCTGAGTGTTAACATTAATATGAAACCGTTGACAGTCAGTAATAAGGCTAAAGCAAAATAGGCTATGCTCCAGCCTCTTCTGCCTCGGGAAGAGGCCAAATAAGATGGCAAACCAGCTGACTTTGGTTATCCTTGCAAACACATCGCATTTGAAAACTTTGGTCTAATCACCGTAAACTAACAACATAGCACTTGAAACTAATGCTATAGCAACGCATTTGGATTACTATAGTCCCTGGCCATTGCCAGATGGCAGGGACTAATAATACCAAGCTACAATTTCATCTATAATCTGTTACCATATTTTAATAATTTAAAAACACTATGATAAATAAAAAACTATTTTTTATTTATTCTATGTGATTGGAAAAGGTTGTCAATTTTAAAGTAAATATTTGGTCAACAATATTCTAACAATGTAGTGGTAACTGATAGAGATTGTAGATTTGGGGAATCTTTTAGAATTCAATGAGCAACTATGTCAGCTAATTGACTTTATTGTTACTGTACAATCATGATAACAATAGCCTTTTTATAGTAATCAATTTTAATGTGTCCATGGACAATTTTGTTGGAATTTAATTCCAACTGCAACACAATAACTGCTGATCCAGAATCTGATCTTCTGCAGATATTTCAGATTGTCTTCTGCAAAATATTGCAGATATTTTGCACATTGATGAGCATTAAAAGCGCAGAATTGAATTCCCCTACAACCGCCAACTAAATTTCTTGAGAAAGGCATCACCGCTTGCTGTAATTAATACGCAGATAAGCGTTACAGGATATTTTGGTTATTTTATTGTTTAAACTCAGATATTTTTCTTATAAATGTAATGAACAACAGTTCTTTTTTTATGAGAATGAATAGCAGTTCTGTTTTTAAAGAGAGAAGGTTAGAAGAACAATAGTGAGTCTCTTTTGTAAATGCACAGCAGTGCTGAACCTGCAATTTTCTGAGATAGTGAAAATTGGTTTCTGGAACTGAAGTGTTCCTGTTTGTAATCCCTCTGTCAAGAGGAAGACGAATTTGTATTAGCTTGTTTACTGTTTATGAATACAAGTTTACTATTTTGCTTGTTTACTGTTGCTGTTACACCAAGCGTCAAAATCACGTTGCTATTACATGGTAAGTCTAAAAGTGACTTGACGTCAATTGTTTTGCGTTGCTGTTACACCAAGCGTCAATCGTCTTATGTTGTAAGTCAAAAAGTGACTTGACGTCAAAAACACGTTGCCGTTACACCGTAAGTCAAAAAGTGACTTGACGTCAAAAATCATGTTGCTACAACACCAAGATCAGCGTTGCTGCAACACCAAATCCTGTTGCTGCAACACCATTTCTAGAAAACAATTTTTCCAGTTTTTTGTGCAGAAACAGAGTAAAAACATAGCATTTTTTTTGTCTGTCTGTTATGGAATTTATCAGAAAATTCCAACATGGTATTAGAGCTAGTCTAGGCACTCAATGAGTCAAAAACAGAGTTTGTTTTTCACTGTAGGAGCTATAAGAAGCTTATTGAGCATATTTTTTCCAGCAGAGAAAGTTTTTGCTTGTTTTCTTTACAGTCAGTATCTCTTCTTTACCTATACAGAGTTAAGATGGCAGATGCTGGAACAGGTTTGACAAATTCCCAACTGCCACAGTTTAATGGGAAAAATCACAGTTATTGGTCCATAACAATGAAAGCATTGTTTGCTTCTCAAGGAATATGGGAGCTGGTTGAAACTGGCTATGCTAAACCTGCAGATGCAACAGCATTGGCCGCTTTGACAGTAGCAGAAAGAGACCAGTTGAAGAGCGACAGAAAGAAGGATGCCAAAGCCCTCTTTTTCCTCTTCCAATCAGTACATGAAAGTGTCTTTCCATGGATTGCAACAGCAACAAAATCCAAAGAAGCATGGGATATTCTCAAAACTGCCTATCAAGGCATGGAGAAGGTGAAGACTGCAAAATTGCAGATGTTGAGGAGAGACTTTGAAACACTCAGCATGAAGGAATCTGATACAATAGATTCATTCTTCACTCAGGTTATCGGGCTGATAACCCAGATAAGATCTCATGGTGAAATTCTTGAAGAAAGAAGGATCGTAGAGAAGATCTTGAGAAGTTTACCCTTAAGGTTTGAAGCTGTTGTAGTAGCAATAGAAGAAACAAAATATCTCTCACAGTTCACGGTAGATGAACTGAGTGCTTCTCTTATGTCTCATGAACATAGACTGAGTAGAGGAACATATTCCTCTTTTGAGCAAGCATTCAAGACTCATATGTCTTTCAGCCAAAGAAAAGGTCGAGGCAGAGCAAATACCAGAGGTCGTGGAAGAAACCAAAATAGAGGTAGATATTATCCTGCAAGCACAAGCGGAAGGAGCTGCAATCAAAACCAAGATGAAGGTTCAAGCAAACAACAAGCTCATGGACAAAGGTATGACAAATCCCAAGTCCAATGTCATTATTGTAAGAAATATGGGCATTATGTCAATGAATGTAGGAAAAAACAAAATGACATGAATAGTAGGCAAAATGCTAATTTTGCAAATGAAGAAAATAAGAATCCAAAGAATGTGTTGTTAACATGTAACATTGCACAAGACAAACAAGAAGATTTTTGGTTCTTAGACTTAGGTTGTAGTAATCACATGACTCAAAATATTGAAAATGTTTGCCAATATGGATGAAGATGTGAAATCTGAGGTAACAACAAGAACTGATAGTAAGATATCTGTCAAGAGTAAGGGCAGAGTAAGTATCCGAGCAAGAAATGGAGAAAAGATGATTTTTCCAGAGGTATACTATGTACCTGGTCTGAAATGTAATCTTTTGAGCATTGGACAACTCATTGACAAAGGTTACAATGTGTTCTTCAAAGATGATATGTGTACAATCAGAGATATACCTCCAAGTAAGAAGTCATTGCACAGGTGCAGATGACCAGCAATAGAATGTTTCCTCTCAAACTCAAGGTAGATTTGAAGGAAGGAAGAACTATTGTGGCTGTAACACAAGAAGTTTTTCACGAACAAGTGAAAGATGAGAATTAGTTGTGTCACTTGAGATTTGGACATCTCAATTTTGGAGGCTTGAATCTGTTGCATAGAAAGGGAATGGTAAAGGGATTGCCGTTGATTGAGAAACCGGACAACCTTTGTGAAGGCTGCATCTTGGGCAAGCAACACAAAGAAAGCTTTCTAGAAAGAAAGCATATAAGGGCAAAAGCACCCTTGGAAATTGTTCACTCTCATGTGTGTGGACCGATGCAAATACCATCATTTGCTGGAAATAGATATGTTTTAACTTTTGTTGATGATTACACCAGAAAGACATGGGTGTATATGCTGAAAGAGAAGAGTGAAGTGTTTGAGAAATTCCACCACTTCAAAACTCTTGTTGAGAAGCAGTGTGGGCATTATATCGAAGTGCTCAGAACAAATAGAGGAGGAGAATACATCTCCCAATACTTTCTGCATTTTTGGAGAGAGAATGGCATACAAAAGCAGTTCACTGCAAGGTATACACCTCAACAAAACGGTGTTGCCGAAAGAAAGAATAGGACCATTCTTGACATGGTTAGAAGTATGCTGAAGGAAAAACACTTGCCTCATGAGTATTGGGCAAAAGCTGTCACTTGCGCAGTTTACATCTTGAATAGATGCCCAACTAAAGCTGTCATGAACAAAATATCAGAAGAAGCATGGAGTGGTCAAAAGCAAACTGTCACTCACATGAGAGTATTTGGTTGTGTAGCTTATGCACATGTACCAGATTAGCTAAGGAAAAAGTTGATAGTAAGGGGGAGAAGCGTGTGTTTATTGGCTATTGTGATGAGTCAAAAGCATACAAACTCTATAATCCATCCACCTAAGAAATTGATAGTAAGCAAAGATGTGCAGTTCATTGAAGATGAAGCTTGGGATGGAAGCTTAGAAAAAACAGTGAATGTGAAGACAATTGTGTCTCATGAAGAAGAAGAGGAAGGGACAGTAGCAAATAATCCTTCCTTCGTGGCTCCTCCTCCACCAAAGCAAATTCAGCAAACAACACCACAATCTGGAATTTGAACAGCCTTAAGAAGTCAAAGAAGTGCTTCTTCAAGCACACCACAGGGATCAGTAATACCCTCAAGTTCGAATGGAACTCCAAGCACACCAAGAAGACCAAGATTCAGAAATCTGAATGAGATTTATGAACAAGGAGTGGTAAGTAACAATACTAGTCTGAATTCATTATTTTCTTTGTATTGTCATGTTGATGATCCAGTTCATTTTGAAGATGTTGTAAATGAAGATAAATGGATTGAAGCAATGAATGAAGAAATTGGTGCAATTGAAAAGAGTAAAACATGGGAGTTAGTGGACCTCCATGAAGGCAAAGAAGCAATTGGAGTTAACTGGGTCTATAAGACCAAAAGCAATGCTGAAGGAAAGATTGACAGGCACAAAGCAAGACTTGTTGTGAAAGGCTACAAGCAGCAACAAGGCAAAGATTATGATGAAACCTTTGCACCAGTAGCAAGGATGGAAACAGTCAGAACAGTGTTGTCTATTGCAGCACAACACAAATGAAAGATTTATTATATGGATGTTAAATCTGCATTCCTGAATGGAGTGTTAAAATAAGAGGTTTATGTTGAACAACCTCCAGGTTATGAAGTTGATGGCCAAGAGCATAAATTTTGCAAACTGAAGAAGGCTCTTTATGGGCTGAAGCAAGCCCAAAGAGCATGGTACAGCAAAATAGATGCTTACCTAATTGAGAATGGGTTTGATAAGTGTGATGGTGAACCCACACTCTACATAAAGGAGAATGACGGTAAGATTATTATTGTTGTTTTATATGTAGATGATTTGATTTTTACTAGCAATGATGCTTCTCCCATTGCTGATTTTAAAGAAGTCATGAAAAATGAATTTGAAATGACTGACTTGGGCTTCTTAAGATATTTTCTTGGAATTGAAGTAGACCAAAGTGAAAATGGTGTTTTCATTTCTCAAGATAAATATGTAGAAGCAGTGTTGAAGAGATTTAACATGCAGAACAGCAAGG
>APFE031133073.1:0-15546 GCA_000404065.3 Pinus taeda
AGGAATTCTTAGTGCATTTCAGTGCTACTCTTTGTAGGCATTTGGTGTGTTGTGTGAGGATTGCTTTGAGCTTGAGGAAGGTCATGAGCTTGTTGCCTTGTATGTGAGAGAGAGACCTTTTGACTTGGGAGATTTGCTCCAAAGGTGAATGCTTGGAAGATATGCTGGCTGGACCCTCTAGAGAAGGACTCAGCGTCAGGACTTCGGTTGTACCTTACTCTACCTCTTGTTAATAAAGATAGATGACTACTCTTATGGTTCCATTTACATTTGTTCAATGATTGATTAATGCAAATTGTATCTTTCCTGACCGATACATAGTTGTTGTTAGTAGATTTTACGCTTGTGTTTTTCTCTCTTTTGCTTGTGCAGGTGTTCGTCCGCGAGGATAGCGGAGAATTGTGATCGGCTGGAGCGAAGGAGCGAGAGGATCATCTCTTCGACAAACATAGCGTTGGAATCCAGGTAGGTTTCTTCACCCACTTGTTAACTACAACTAGGAACCTGCGGTGTAGCATTGTTTGATTATTGCTAGACCCCTGTTGGGCTAGTAGGGATCGCCTCTATCCATAGAGGGGATTTACCTCTCCAACACTTAGTTACCAAACTAATCCCTACCATTCCTCCTAACATGAATTTAAATGGTAAAAAAGACCAATTTTGAAGAATTACACCTAGTGACCTAGTGGTGACCTAATGATGACTTATTAGGTGGATTATGAACAAAAGTGAATATTGGACTCTACTAATGATGATTTGAATTGACCAAAATAGTTTCCTTTGATCATGATATTGAAAGGAATAATAGAGATTGACCTTCCTAATCGATGATCAAATTTTTAATGAAAAACTTTTTGAAACTAAAAATTTGACAAGAAAACCCTAAAAAATAGCTATGTAAAAGCACATTTGGTTGCTGGTGACTGACATGACTTGATAGGCACTAACATTGGCTCGATCTGGGGATGGAAGCTCCTTTGAGGTGTCAAGAACACTGTAGAATAAGTAGCCTTATTTATTGGGCAATGGAGTCAAAATGCCATAGACTCGACTCAAATTGGAAATTGAATGACTTACTGACTTTGACAAACTGAATTGACTTGACTCTAAAAAGAAAAATAAAATCAGTAACTAATCAAAGAATCCTTATGGCGTTTTCCTCAAGATTCAAACTCCTATGCTAGCCACTTGAAACTTGAACATAAAAGTGAACTGGTACAATGATGGTGAGAATTTGCAGAAGTTTTTCAAGTATGGTAGTGCTTGAGAAGCCTACTATTGATCACTCCTCCTGAATAATCTTCTCCATTCATCTCCTCCAATAGAAATGCATTCTTTCCTCTGAATGTTGAGATTCAGTATGGTCATTTCCATAAGTTTTCAAACTTTCCATGTTTTCCTTTTTCTTCATTTCTCACATCCCAACAAAGAACTACATCTCCAAAATTGAAATTGTCTTCCTTTTTCTTGCAATCATAAATCTTCTTGATTATTTCCTGAAGTTTATAAGTGTTTTGAAAAACTTCCTCTCTTGTTTGCTATAAATGGATCATTTGATTTATCCTTCCCTGCATACCATTTGTTTCACTGTCCAATTCCTACATAATTTTCATGACTAGGGCAACAAGTGATAAAGGAAAAACTGTGTCAACCGCGTACACTCACTGAAAAGGAGACATACCTATTGATTTCTTTGTATTGACTCTGTCCACCCATAAATCATTAATGAGCTTTTTGTGCTAGTTCTTCTTATTGAATTCTAAAACTCTCTTTATGATGTTGATCAAGGATTTGTTGGATGATTTAGCCAGACCATTCCCTTGTAGATGATAAGAAGTGGAATGTCACAATACAATATGATACTTTTTGCAAAACCCTACCATCCTCTTTGAATTGAAAGCAATGTCATTATTAGTGATTATCTTCGGTTGGCAGCCAAATCTAGACAAGATATTAGTTTCAATAATATAAATGATAACTGAATCAATAACTAGCCTGGTTTGGATTTCATAGTCCATTTTGTAAAATAGTCAATGGCTGTTAGGATCCATTTGTGCTATGCTGATGATGAAGGGTGGATATCGCCAATGAAATCAAGACCCCATTGCTTGAAAGGAGCTGTGATTGAAACGGGCTGCAAGGGTAATGGGAAATTTTTTCTTTTTCCTTGGAAAATTTGACATTCATGACATATCATCATTGTTTTATATACATAAAAAAAAAGAGTGGGCCAATAGAAACTGACTCTCAAAATTTTGTTTGTTGTAGTCTTCCAAAAGTGATGACCACCACAGTCTCCTTTATGAAAATCTCTCATTACATCCTTTGCTTCATTTTCCACCAAATAGTTGAGCAACACACCACCATGGTCTTTCCAGAATAAAACACCATCAAGAATACAATATTTTGAAGCTTTCAACTTTAAAGATCTAGTTTTGCCTTTGGGTACTTTCGATGGAGGATTTAAATGCTACAACACATAAACAATGTCAAAATATCACGGAGATGAAATGAACACATCAAACACTTTTAAGTGTGAGACTTCTTCTTCTTCTTCTTCAGAAAGTGTAGCAATCAAATTGATATCTAGTGCATGCAAATTAGATTCAACCATGAGCTTAGTCAAAACTTGTCCCTTGATGAGATTTGTGGGCTTTATCTCCAAATCATACTCGAGCATGGGTGCAATCTGTTTTCCCTGCTTTCCTTCAGGATCTGTCTACACAATAATTTCCTTTACAACTGCTGTGGGAACATAAGCAATGGTATGAGAATGCATAATATAAACTTGAAAATCTTTGAGAGCTTTCATCAATGCCAAAGTCTACTTCTCAATTATGTTGTATTTCAGTGCTGCATCTCTTATTGTTCGACTGAAGAATGCTATAGGGTCTTCATTTTTATGATCTTTCTTTCGCATTAGGACCACTGCTAATGTATGCTTAGAGGCGAATAAAAATATAATGAAATCTGAAGTATAATCTGGACTAATCAAAGTAGGAGTAGTAGATAATGCAAATTTCACTGCATGGAAATATTTCTTAGCATCTAAAGACAATTTTACCTCGCTGCCATTTTTTATAATTCCTGTCATCTCTTTCAAGTGTTCAACAAGGTTAGGGATGAATCCTCTTAAAAAATTGTTTTTCCCATTAAAAGACTGAATTTATGTTTTGTTCCTTGGGAAATCTAATTGCTGAATGGCTTGAACTCTTGCAGGGTCAATGCAAATGACTCCTTTGATAATATGTCGCACCAGCTTACCTTCTTCCATGGAAAATAAGCTCTTCTTTAGATTAAGTGAAAGACAAAATTTTCTGCATTTCTGAAAGACAATTCTCAAATGATGTAAATGATATTCACTAGATTTGGAAAAAAATGTGAGATAATCTAAATAAATTACCAGAAATACATCCTTTTCATTAGTGAAATCTATGTCCATAACTCGCTGAAAAGACGCTCCTGCATTCTTTAATCCAAATGGCATCTTGGCATACATGCATGTACCCCATGGTGTTGTGAAGGTTCTTTTCAATTGATCATATTTATACACCAAAATCTGATTGTACCTGGAATATCCATCAAGAAATGACATCCTGGAAGACCCAACTACCCTCTAAATAATATGATCCATCTTTGGCAAGGGATAATTGTTCTTCAAGGACACTTTGTTTAAATTTCCGAAGTTAATGCAAAAACGAATCTCCTCAGTCTTCTTTCTTACTAACACTAGATTTGACATCCATTCAGAAAATCGAATAGGAATTATGATACCAGACTTATAAAGCCTATTTACTTCTTTTCCAATTGATGGTAGTAGCTTAGGATTAATCCTCCTCAATTTATGGAGAAATGACTTTTGATCAGGCTTGACTAGAATAATGTGCTAAATGATATTCTTGTCATGGACCTTCAAATCTGAATAGTCCCAAGCAAAGACATTAGAAAATTCTATCATTAAAGCTATGCACTTACTTTTCATCTCAGGAGATAAGGAATTTGACAATTTGACCATCTTAGGCTTGTTGGCTGCACCAATGTTCACATCTTCGACACCTTTCTCTGTGGGGACCATGTGGGATTTTTGGCAACGTTGTCTTGATCAAACAACTCTTCCAAAGGTACAAGACCTCTTGGAAAGTTATTTTCCTTCAATTGTAGTATTTCAATCTCAGTTTCTTCAAAATCTGGATCATTCATATTAGATGCATCGTCAAGGGGGGAATTCTAGAATTCACCTTCCATCTACAAAAAATTACTGATTTTTTTGTCATCCAAAAACACCTGCTAAAATCCCATATTATCAGGAACAACTGGGCGATGTTTAACATGAATTGATTACTTCTGATTGGAGTGAACGGGAATCTTCACATACTAGCGACAGTAGCAAGAGAATCAATTATAACATTCTGAGTTCTAGGAATAAGAGACAAAGCATATTTTGAAAAAGTTTTGAGGATGTCAAGGACAACATTGTGATAAAATCTCATTCTTAGATGCTTGGCCTGGTATTCCCCTTTCACTTGTTTGATTACCAACTCGGAGTCTCCATAAACAAAAATTTTCTTTGCTCCTAACTTTTTCAGAATTTTGAGGCCAACAATCAATGCTTCATATTCTGCCTGATTCTTTGAGAAATCAAAAGCTAACTTATAAGAACTCATTCTTACATTGTGTGGAATTTTACATGAATGATGTAATGGACCATGAATCCAGACACCAATCCTACCTCCTTCTTTTCCCAATGCACCATCAAACTCCATGATCCAAAGACCATTTTATTCATCCAAAAAAAGAACTTCTGAAGGCTGTACTGTTTGATCTTTTGGAGGATGACTCGATGTATCAACACACTCTATTTTCTATGCTAACTCAACAATCCTTTCAAGAGAACTTACTGGTTGCAAACATTCTTCATTCTTCTCTTTTCCTTCAGCAATCACAACTTTCTACACACTACTTATAACATCCGAAACTTCTGAAATTTCTACAAGCTGACTATCATCATCTACGAATGTCATATCACTATACAAAATGAAAGAATCTAGATCAATATGTACAACATGTATGGGATGATTTATTGGTTTTTCCTTGCTACTAATCATGAATTTCATTTTCTTCTCCCGATATTTTTTTTTTGAGTTTCCCAAATACTGGAATAGTAGCATATGAAAAATCAAGTTGTAAAGTTCCTTTCAGCTGTCCCCCCAAGACTGAAAGAAACATACCAAACTGAGGAGGGATATCAGCAACCACTACATCCATCAACACATTCTTTGCTAGAATTTGATCCAGGGACACTACTAAATCTTTGATAAGACCAATACATTTCGCTCTTCCCGAATCAAATGAGTAAAGGTCATGATACAGTCGGGTGATACTTAGTCCTAGTTTGTCCATGATGACTTTTGGCATGAGATTATTTGAGGCACCAGAACCTAGCATGGTGTTATGGAGGATAAAGTCATGAAGTTTGAGATAAGATAAAAAGGTGGGATTTCACTATCTTTAGGACTTCCCTCTAAGGTTGGACCAAATAGAATTGTAGGCTCATCATTGGAAACATTTACTGTGTCTGACAATTGGTCTACCTTCAACATTTTAGGAATCTGAAACTTATACTTATCATTCTTCACCAACTCAGTTAGAGGAATTGAAATTCAAGCTTATACATTTCATTCTCTAATCTAAATAGATTAGCTTTCTTTTCTACCTCCTTTGCAACGATGTCCTTCTTTTCAATCTGTCCTTTAGCTTGAGACTTCTTCTTATGACTTTCACTTTGAACCTCTTTATCTTTTCTCACATTGCTGGTAGAGGCTTCATTGGTTTTATCCTGGCTCAGTATGACAATATCCTTTTCTTTATTTTGATTTTGAGGGGCTACTTCTTTGCTTTGTGTATCTTTCTGTACATTTTGTCTCTTCTGATTCAATGTAACAGGTGAATTTCTATTCCTTAAGTTGTAATGTTTCTGCAAATGACTAAGAGCATTCTAATATCCTCTTTGGTATTCTTCAGTTTGCACAACCCATAGATCATCACTTGCAAGTACAAGCTATTGATCGCTTGGTACAAAAGACTCTTCAGAAAAATGATCTTCCTTTGTTAGAAAGGTAGGCAACTTGTCTTTATCAAAGAAATGATTTTCTTCTACAATTTCCTCTTCATATTCTTCCTGTCCTTTAGTGTAATTCTACTGAAATGGAGCTCTTACTTGTCCTTGAGGATCTTGATTTCATTGCTCTTTCTGTCTATTTCTGAACTCTTGTTGCTATTGGCCTCAAAAATTCGGATTCCTTACTGAAGGCTCCGCATATCGATCTGTTATGGACATTCTGTCCATCATTCTTTCCATGGTTTTGATCAAAGTATCAAGCTTTACATCTGATGATGATGAGGGTTCTTCTTTAAAAACAACTTTCTTCTCAGATCTCGCAGGCTTTGATTTAGACTTCTTGATGAGCAGGTTGGCTTTGACACTTACTGCATTTTGTTGCATTTCCCCAAGAGTTGCAGGGTATCTCTCCCTAAGCTGATATGCCACGTCTGGGTCGAAGGCATCAGGGTAGTGAAGAAGTGCTAGACCAGGTGGAGGCTTCATATAGTCAGGAATAGAATTATATACCATATTGAACCTTGCTGTGAACTCTTGCACTGTCTCATTTTGATTCCTTTTCATAGAATTATACTCAACCAAAATTTGCAGTGGATTTTTCTTTTCTTGCCATCGTGTTAGGAATAAATCTATCAAGCGCTGAGAGTTATTGACAGAATTAGTAGCCAAGCTGTGAAACCATTTCTTCACATCTATGGAAAAAATCTTAGCTATAATTCTCATCTTAGCATCATCTTCATTAATTTCTTCTAGATCTATAAAATCTACCAATTTATCAACATGATGTTGGTATGTGATTTCTGATCTTCCATCAAATAGAGGGAGTCTTTGGCCATAGTTCTGAGGTAGAGCAACAAGTTGAGCAATGTTGGGCATGGGATCCCCTGCAACATGTTTTGGGGCTCAAAGCCCAAGTTTTGGTCAAATGTATTGTAATACTCCGCGAATTGCGGGCGCAGAGCGCGAAGTCTAGAATGAGTCATAGGGTTGTCCGCCCTAATATATTGTAATTTAATGTACAGTTGTGTCAGGCTACCCATGGTTCGCGGACCATGGGATTGTATAAATAGAGTGAGGCTTTAAGTGTAAAGATAGCAAAGGGGGATGAGAAATAGAATAGCGAAGGCATGGTTTGAGGTTAGAGTTGGAATTGAAGTGTATAGGGTCATAGTAGTAGGAAGAGGCTTTGGAGCTGAGTGCGTAGAGGCCTAGAAAAGTCCGCAGCTGAGTGCGCGGACCCTTGCAGCTGAGTGTGCAGGGTGGAGTTAGGTTTGTAATTGAGATTGAAAGTTAATAAAAAGAAGTTTACTCTATGCATCTGTTCTTGAATCTGTATTTGGCTGTTACACATTACTTTTACTCTGTTTATTTATTGCATGCAATTGATAATTACTTGTATGAATGTTTATATATGAAATTAATCTAAGTAATCAGCTAACAAAGCCTAATTAAGGAAGACTTGGGTAAATAACACGGGTCATGCTGCGGCTAGAACTGTGCGAAGACAGTATTGCAAGGTGCAGGGTGCCTGCTGGTGCGCATAGCGTAGTAAGTGCGAAGGTGGGGCCACGTACAAATCGCCTCATATCAGACATCCCCAGGGTGTAGAAACCTAGTTGTAGCACCCTCCCATACTACTTCGGGTGAGACATCAGTTTGCGCTCCACGAACTGTTGCCGAAAGGGCCAGTAGTACGGGGACTTGCTTGGCTAAATCACTTCTGAACTTGGGTTAGGCCCCATTAAGCTAACAAATGGTTCCGTTGCTGGGATCCAGATCTACATAAGGGATGTCTGATGTCATGCCACTGGAACCCAACAAAGAAGGAAATTTAAAAGTGGTTGGACAAGAATATTCAGGAGTTCGTGACACAGGAAAAAATAACTCCGCAAGTATCCGAGGAAAAGTGGTTGGAGCGCTACATGTATACAAAAATCCATGATATTTTCTTTGCATCCTTTCTGTCTGAGCTACATGAGTGGATCGTGAGGTTAGCTAACAGCCAGGGAATGTGTAGGCTCGACCAACCGATAGTGTGGACTCCAAAATTAGTGCGCAGACTAGAAGCATCAAAAGGTAAGATCGCGCGAGCTGTGGAAGATTGGCTCGAATGGATAATAGGGGGATTTATTACTGAGTTTGTGGTAGAAATGACTGTGAGCTACAACGAGGCAGAATGACGCTTTCTCAAAGGACCGCGAGGTAATTATATTAAGTCTTTAATTACTTGGATTAAGATGCTATTGTGTGAAAAAAGGGTCATGTGAATACATTAATGTTTGGGACTACATGGAGCAGAAAGATCTACAAAAGTAGCGAAGAATTAGAAAACAGTCTCTTAATTTCACCCTCGTGAGAGAGCGAGGAAGGGTTCACTAAGGTTTCTTTGAGAAGGGCAGTTAGTTTAATAAGGTAGTGCATTCTGTGATTACCACCTCCACCCACACTACCACATGCTTCGCCTCCTTCACCTCCATTTCCACCCACTCCACCTCCACCCACACTACCACCTGCTTCGGCTCCTTCACCTCCGTCTCCACCCACTCCACCTCCACCCACACTACCACCTACTTCGGCTCCTTCACCTCCATCTCCACCCACTCCACCTCCACCACCTCCACCACCTCCACCACCTCCACAGTGTAGTATGGCAAGCATGATCAAACTACCAGTATTTAGAGGGATAGGGAATGAATATTCGGACCAATTCTGGTTCGTGGTAAGAGTAGTATGGGAAGCACAAGGTGTCGGAGATGACAATATTAAGAAGGCTACATTGGTGAGTGCACTGCAGGATCATGCATTAACATGGTATATCAAGCACTCTAATGACCACCCAAATGTAGGGATAACAAAGATATAGAATGTGCTGAACATGGAATTTAGCAAGCCAAAGTAAGAAACACAATCAATCATAAGGTTTAAAGAAATTGTGATGCTCCCTGGCGAGACTCGCTGGGATATAGATCAAAAAATAAAGAGTATGATCCGCGAAGCCAATATGACATTGACAAATGGAAAGCATCGCACATGGTGTGTAGCATCTCTGACACCGCACTTGAGGATGGTGCTGTCATAGCAGAAACTTGCTACCCAGGCCGAAGCGTTGGAGATGGCACTGAGATTACATAAGACCCTGATACAAGACCTTGGGTTGGGAGTTCAACAAATCCATGAGCAGGTACAAAACCTGTGTTTGGAAATGCAAAGTTTGAAGCAAGATAGGGCACCGTGGCCAGAGGCGCGCGAGGAAGTATGGTGCATAAAATGAAAAGGCCAGGGCCATGACAAGGATCACTGTCCAGTATTTGCGAACTACTTGGAAGGGGGAGGGATAATGCCATTGAGACAAGAGACATAGGTAGGGCCGAGTGCAGCACCTACTTTATGGTGCACGATCTGTCAGATAAGAGGGAAACACACAACGAATTTGTCATTTGTTGTATAAGTATACATAGACACACCAACAAATGTTTTGTAATTTTTGCAGGTCAGTAGGCCACGATGAGTGCACTTGCCGTGGTTACGAGCTAATGATGGATCGGCCCCCTGCCTATATGATGCAGACCAAAATGAAAGCCCTCGAACCAGATGGGGGATGGCGTGCGCTAGATTTCTGGGGCGAGGTTGAGGACGAGGTGGAATGGGGCCGGGAAGGGGCCGCAGAAAATTAATTTGTTACAATTGTAGAGGACCAGGGCACTATGCCCGCGATTGTACCAACTCGACGAGGATATCCTGTACGTATTGTGCTCAGTTTGATCATGAGACAATAGAATGTCCTACGTTGAACATGAGGATGTGCGAAAAAGGGGTATTCCAGCCTCCCCCAAGTCAGAATATACAAATGATGAGGTCTGAGTCGCGTGAAGAGGACCCGAATGTAAACATGATGCTCAAAAGTAGTATGACCACAGGAGAGGATACAGGGAAGTAGCCAGAGGAAAATACATGGGTTCATAAGGCTCCTGTAGAGGAACCCAAGTTTGACTTAGAACGCACAAAGGAGACATTCATGGAAGCTAAGAAGAGCTTCGCGGAGGCCTCCACTTTAGGTAGTAAGGATCAAACAGAGCCAGGAATGGATCCTTCAATGCTCACTACCTTTCTGGAGACATGCATGAAACTGCTGCATGAAAACAAGGCAGTTAAAGGACTATAGGAACTGATCACCAAGTGCGCAGGGTTAGGAGAACTGCGCATAGTCCATAAATTGGGGAAGCATGCATTGTGCACTGGAAGGGAAATGAGGCTGATTGCACAGATTGATGAATATGAAATGGATCAGGTAATCACAGATCTGGGTTCGGACGCAAATGTATTACTGAAGCAAGCATGAGAATGCATGGGCATGCCCACGCTACAATGGTCCCCTATTCAATTACGAATGACGAACCAACAAAAGATTTTTCCCATGGGAAGGTTGCAAGGGGTAATAGTTGATATTGAAGGCGTGAGTACGCAGGAGAATTTTGAAGTAATAGAGATTGTCGATGAAAACAATCCCTATCATGCGTTGTTAGGAATAGTCTGGGCCACTGATATGAACAGAGTCATCAGCTTGAAGAAGCACAAAATGATATTCGAGAAGAAGTCACTATGCGTAGTAGTCCCACTGGACCCAGTTGAAGGAGTGCACTATACTGAACCAGTGCGCGATGATGATCTGGATTGTATTTACAAGATAACTGTGCGAGACCAGGATTGGGTGAATCTGACTGCATATGGGAGGATTTCGTGGGAGCGCGAAAGCTCTTGCAGTTTGGACTAAGAAGAAGCAGTAGAGTGATGGCAGATTTGGTTGCACGAAGTTACGACGCTGAATTGTAACATGATGGTTAGATCAGTGCGTTGCATGGCAACAGAGGCAAGAGAGCTACTGACATATGTTGGATTGACAATGGTGGATGAATTCTTGAGCAAATTTGAAAGCACAGTACTGGAATAGCAGTGGTTCGATGCGTTGAACTGGGCACTATGCGCAACACACACACAATGGTTGGGTACACATCAAGGAAATTTTGAGGACTGGCACGAATGTAGAAGGATGATGCACCTACAGTTTGGAAGCCCCCAACTTTGAACAAGAGTCAGCCAACAAGGATAGAGCAACTTGCGCGCCCACCTATCTCGATGGGTACTGACATGTGCTATGCAGCCCACACAAGCACACCCCAAACTCAGGATCGACAATTGAAACAGGAAATAGTAGTAGGAAAGTCGACGCGCACAACAAATATTCCATGTGGAAGAATTCAATAAGGTATCCAGAGTCCTAAACAGGGTTCACTAGGTGAGACAAACTGATTGGGACCTGCACGTGCCAGCAGTTCGATGGGCCTATAGGGCCATGTGCAAAAACCTGAGTGCGGAAATGATTCTGAAACTGAGGAACAAAGTCAAGACCACAATTTTGGAGGAAAGGAATCCGTACGCAATAGCTCCCACAATTGGGATAGTACGTAAGGACAGGATGAAGGAATTATGTAGCTATGCGAGGGTGAACATATGTGGATTTAGGAAGCCATTCAGTGAGGGAACCTTAAGCTTCACAAACTCGAAGAAGATCGGGAATGACTGAGGAAGAAAAGAATGTTAATGGACGTAGAGATCAAGAAACTAGAAAATGACATCGCGCAAGCATGTCTCCTTGATAAACTAAGAATGAAAATACAAGATACGAACAACCATACTACTGCATTAGAAGATTGGCACCGAGAATTTGTGACCCTGCTACCATGATTGCGATTGCATTTTACCAAACAAAGTAACCAAGGGAGCGCATTGCATAAGGAAGAACGTGCGGCACTGACTGTCATGAGGATAATTGAGGAGTGCCCATGGACTAGGTTGGAAGGTGAACTGAAGTCTCGCATAGGTGGTGTGACCACCTGACTAGTCGTAGGGAGCACAATCTCAGCACTCCAAGCAGTTGAAAGAGAGCGTGGGACTATAAAAGAGTCTGTGAGGGAGCTACACAATAAGGAGGTTTCGCGCAGGATTGGCATGTCACAAGGGTTGCACTTGCACAGAAGGAGCTGCGCTGCTACGCGGGTAGGCTGGAAGTGACCATTGATGTCATTGTTCATGACAAGATGTCCAATTTAAGACAAAGAGGAGTGGGCAGCAGGCAATTAAGTCACAAATTCAAAACTAGATTTGGGACAATGTACCGCCAAGAATGCATTAATGACACATAAATGGGGGGAACGGTCAAATTTGAATTTGAAAGATGCTATAAAACTACCAAGGCTAGCCACGAGATAACACTTGTTTGTTTGAGATTTGAGCTGTTACAGAGAGCACCCAGTGTTGAGCGGCAAAGGGTGTTTGAGCCTCCAAAGTCGCGAACAACTACAGATAGATCGAACAAGATGACAACTACTAGGAGAAGTGTGGGTTTTGTCAAAAGCACCAGTGAGGAAGCTGCACGGGGCCCTACGGTGCAGGTGGGGGATGCACTGGAAATTTCGAAATTGCCCCGGACGTCGAGGCCCAAGACGGATACATAGGCAGTGGGACCAATCCACATGTCCCCGTGAAATCTGTAGTTTGGTAAAATTTCTATGGAAGACAAGGGAAATACTGTTAACCTTAAGAAAGATGATGAGGAGGAGGACCTCCAGGGTTTCATAGAGGAGATAGAGGTGGATGAAGAAATGGAAGAAGACATCCAGCCAGTGTGCGCTGCAGCAAAATTGCCTGAGTATGTCCCTTCGCGGAAAGGGAAAGCAAAAGTACCCAAGGATTTGGATGCCACTATGAACACCCTCCAACCCCGCTCCTCCCAAATGGAATTCTGTTTGAAGGCTCGGTCTTGGGCCGCGTACCCACGTTGAAATTTGAAGATTGGGACCTCGCAAAAAACGAAACGTTCCGACATTTGGAGACTAGCAAACTCATGAAACAAACCAAGGTAGGGTTGGTTACAACGTTAGAGCCGCGGAAATGGCTGCGCGGGGTGGAGGAGGCCTAGTTACTCCACCTATTATGGATTCCACACTTTCACTAGGCATCGATCACGATCTTTATCATCAGGAAACTGCTGTGCCTAGTGCACAATGGGTACTTGTGGCTAGAGGAGCCTATTCCCATCACAATGAAGCTTATTCACAAGATTTCTCGGCTTCCCTGTAAGGGAAGGGACCTCAAAGAAATAGCTAGCAAAAGTGGAGATTTGGCACTCGCAGAGGCCATGAAGAAGAAATACAAGTTGGAAAAGAAGCAAAGAGGCTACGTAATTAGTAGCTTTCAAGAAAAAGGGGTGCGTGTAGCCACCCAGCTGCTGGCCGGGAAGATGATGAGAAAATGCTGTCGCAATGAGGTACCAACGACAGTCGTCACGCTAGCCAAACAATGTGTGGAGGGGGTTTCATTCAACTGGGCCGATTTCCTCTGTGAGGAATTCCTAACCAACTGCAAAGAA
Organism: Pinus taeda; assembly: GCA_000404065.3. Classification (NCBI taxonomy): domain Eukaryota; kingdom Viridiplantae; phylum Streptophyta; class Pinopsida; order Pinales; family Pinaceae; genus Pinus; species Pinus taeda. The sequence continues at coordinate 13,545 of APFE031133073.1, forward strand.
GATCATGAGTAGGGCAAGACCTTCCACTACGTGTGATTGCTCTTGTCTATCTTCTTGGTGACTAGGGAACTTCCTGAGGATAGTCAGTTCCCTCCTCTTGAATAGGACTAGCCAGAGGCAGAAAAATATGCATCGCTCTGGGCTGCGAAGGATGCCATGAGGATCTGCAAGACCAAGATCTTTTGGGTGCTCATGGAGGCGAGCGTCCAGATGTGGATCAACAAACGGCCACACATATCCCCCACAGCGTAGAACAATCTATGAAGCTTTGCAGACTTAAAAGTAGATATGCACAATGTGTATATTAGGGCACGTAAGGATCTGGCATAGAATTGGACCAAACTTACATTCATCGTGATTGATGATGCCATTTTCACCATGCTTGACTCATGGCCTCCTGAGTGGTGTGCCCCGGATCTGGCGGCGCATGATAAGACAAAAGTACAAAAACAAAAGGATGCCACCAAGCTGCTGGCTCAGTAGAAGCGTAACGAGTAGTTGGCGGCGGAGGTAAGGGCTTTCCATGAGGTAGCGAACACTGCCACAGAGTAGACCAAGGCCACTGAAAGAGCAGTAACAACATAGGCAACAAGGGCCACCACGACGCAAGAGGAAGGAGGCCTGGACTTGACAACTGGACAGGGAATAAAGGACACAACGGAAGGTGTGTACCCAAGCACAACATCTACACAACTAAAATGACCGCGTGGTACAGAACGAGCAGGCCCACTGAAGAAGACCAAGGCTTATGAACTGGACAGTGAACCTATTACACTGACTGAGGGCGACCTCTACGACATCGATGACATAATTCACAAGGTCACCAGGGAAGCGCTCCAGGAAGCGATGATGGAGCAACATAATGTGTTGGGGGCCCTCAGGGCCTAGCTACAGGAACTTCAAGTGCGACCCCCGCAGGAGGGAACGATATCCGCCTACGATGCCATAGGTGCATCGACAATAGAGAAGTGTTTGTGGGCCAAAATTGATAACACCATCATGCTGCCGGAAGGAGCACTAACATCAGAAAGCACGAAGGATAGAGCCACGGTGGGCCAGGTCAAGGGACTTGGCCTAAACTTGGCTGCCCTCTCGCGAGATACTTTATACCAGCTACACGATGAAGCGACAACAAAACTCTGCACCAGGGAAGGTTGCGCAGTACAGATGCTCAACGAATAGAGGATCAAGATCGAGAAGCTTAGTCTGCAATGCAATGAAGCGCTGGCACAAAATCAACAGTTGGAGAAAATGGTAGAAGAAGCATGTCCCCGCATTCCAGATCTAGAAATCGCGGCAGATCTACCAGTAGGAATGTGAATTCAGAAATTGGCTAGTGGATTCTGTGAGGCAAAGGAGGAAGCAACGAGCATACAGCTGGACCTCAACCTTCACATTGCCAAACTGTGATTAAAGGCGTAGTCATCCACGCCCCTGGAAGTTAGGGAACAACACGGTGGCGTTATCCAAAAAGAGTTGGAGGAAATAGGACGGGCAGTGCATAACTGTACAATGATGTTGGAAGAATCCTTCACGGTGCTCACTTCCTTACAGGAGGACCCCACCATATAGTGCCTAGAAGTAGAGGTGCAAGAGCTTCAAGTGCAGTATGATAGTGTGCGCGAAACGATGTAGACAGTTGTCCTGACCCAATGGCTGGTGAAGCTACAATAGGCAAAGCCATTGAAGGAACTAGTGGATGCCATGTTAGCGTTTGAAATTTCACCTAGGCTGAGATAGACAAACCTCAAAGCTACATCAAACCATTTCACCTCGTAGCTAGCCCTACGAGGTATGAGAAGGCTCTCTCCGGTCAAACTCGGTGGATTTTTCAATGGGAAGATTTGACCAATTAGAAACACTGATTTTAGGCTAGTAAACTGATAAGGAGGGTTGATTTAAAGTTTTTGGGGTTTTTGGTGGCAATTGGAGGGAGTACAATTCAGGGTGCGGGGATTGAGCTCAGTTTTTGCAGGTGGTTCTTTGGGGCAAGGTAGGAGTT
>APFE031133078.1:0-10051 GCA_000404065.3 Pinus taeda
AGTTAAAGAAGGAGCAAATCAAAGAGTAAATCATGCAAAAGGAATCTTGCATGCAATCCCATGCTCTAACTAAGAGTACGCATGTAGATGTGTAGTAGTTGCATGTAGTTGCATGCTTTAACTAAGAGTCTGCATGCAGTTTCATGTAGTTGCATGCTCTAACTGAGAGTCTGCATGTAGGTGTAGTAGTTCCAACAAGGCAAAGATACTTTTCTGTGATAATTTCATTCATTAAAAAAATTAATAAATAACAATTAATTAAAAAATAAGGTAAATCAACGTTGCATCAATGCCAGGTGTCTCAACTATTGATTCCCAAATTTTGATGTTTTACCTTCCAGCCACCACAACCTTCTTCGCTGGAAGTGTTAGTAGTTGGTGCTCCGTGAGTTAGTAACAGTTTTTTCAGTCCACAAATCAAGAAAAAAAGGCAGCGAAGAGAGCACAACCTGTAATAATTTCTCATTCTGCAAAGCAAGAACGAAGGTAGTTAAGAGAGCACAGAAAGAAGCTCCTGGGTAGGAGCGGAATGAAAGGTTGTTTTACAAACTCTTGGTGGATAATGTGGAAGAGTTACTTCCAACTATTTACACCAACTGTTGGCAAATCTGGTCATCTGTGATGTTATCACTGGCAACTTTTGTGTTATGTTTTGTCATTTCTTGCTGAAGCAACGTTTTTGTTATGTTTTGTCATTTCTTGCTGAATTTCGGTTGTGAGATGTATCAACAAATTGAAGCTCAGTTATGTGCCTCGTATCCTCTGGAAATCGCATTACAATATTTTTTATTTGTGCTTACAGGAGATTTTGTAGAATCTATGGCGGGTTCATTTATCTTAAAGATGTCTCAATATGCAATATACTCTTTTTTTACAAGCACTACAGTTCAGTATGTGTGTGAGATTTTCATCATAATTACACACAGCAACGGGTGCCTTAACATAATAGGAATGCATGGAATGATAGAATAAATTTCAATGGTTTCATGCTCATGGTATATAATTATTTATTTCAATGGTTCTATGCTCATGGTACGATTAATTTTAACGGTTCAATTATGCCACAAATGTTCACTTCTCTATGCGACATAAATCAAATACATGCCAAAACGCATTCACTTAAAATTTGTGAAACTGAATACATTTAAATGGGTGCGTGGCTATAAAACAGTCCACCGATGCCAAGTATAACAAGGGAGCTACTGCCGTAGCGGTAGTCCCTGCCCGGGGTGCAAATTCCAGGGTGGTTGTAAATTGCTGGAATAAAACTGAAAGCTATGATTATAAATCCTTAGGCTATAATTAAGTTAAAAATAATACATTTCTGAAAAAGTATGAAAAACAATTCTTCGCTAACTTACCTAACTCAACGCTCCGTCAATCTCTCAATATTCATTAAAATTTCTTGTCACTTCCATAAACTCTTTAATATAAAGGCTCAAGATGGTTCACTGAACCAAGATTAGCAAGGTTGCCGCCGCAACAAAGGATAAAAATAGGTCCATCAGCAGGAATGCATGCGATAGAAAAAGCACACAAAAATCCATAATTTATTACCCACATAGTAAATATCATGAAATATTAAAATAATAGGGCCAACGGGTTGTTAGCCATTATAAATACTCTGATGAAATCTCTGAAGCCATGGTAGAAGCCAGAGTTTGGCTTTAAATATACTCCTCAGTACTCATTTTCAAGGAGCATTGCAAAGATGAAAAACAATCCGTTGTAAGCCAAGTACGGTGATTGCTCTGCCCGAATAGTGTCACGGGGCTTTGCTAGGCGACTTTTCTATGGCAGGAATGTGGGAGGAGTAAAAGAAAAGTCAAAATATCATGAACATGGTTTTTACTTGTTTCTTTGAAACTGAGATACAGAGAATTAAGGCTGGTTTTTACTTGTTTCTTTGAAACTAAGATACAGAGAAATGAGGCTCTAGAAGGAAAGAGCCATTTTACACAGGGATTTACAGTCGTTCGTATTTTACACAGGGATTTACAGTCGTTCGTACTTGTTGGATGCTTTAGAGAATATGTTGTGCATTGGGTGTTCATATATTGTTTCCATTTATTTTTGTAGTTTAGACTCAAATATTGGATTAAAAAACAAATTTAAGATTAAAATAATTAGTTAAAATATCCCCAAAATAGATGAAAACTATAAGAAACAGAGACCATGATGGTAGAAGATGGCATCCCAAGCCACTATGGAAACACCCATTTCTCAGAAGCATGGAATTATGTTTTAGCCCTGAACTAAATAAAAATGGTAAAATAAAGAAAAGTGTGTAGAGTCTGGTCGCTCTCTTCCTCATCATTTAGCAAAACGAACTTGAAAATTTCTTAAACAACCATACCACTGAAAGTCTGAAACTACGAAGTCCAAAGAAAATATGAGTAACAACATCCAAGTATCTCATATGATGTGATGTTACAGTTAATCGATATAACAAAGTAGCAATGTGAAAACTAATTCTCTGCCTCATTCACTTCTAATTCATGTGAGATTAACCTAGAACTCATATATCAACATGAAAATTAGCAGTGCCAACACAACCACCATGTTATGGAAATCACCTGGAACTGCTACCCTTCAACTGGTGGAGATGGGCATCTACTTTCTTGTAGACAATTGGTTGTTGAGCTCTGTAACGCATACAAACAATTCTCATATATCTATTGATTTAACAAAACAAATATGAAAAAAAATCATTACAAATAAATACAAATGAAATATCCATACCCAAAACTCCAGAGGTCTAACAGAAAACAGGGAAAATTAATTGGGAATTAAAACATACAACGTTTTGATAAATCGGCTAGAAGTTTCTCGGCATCTTCAAAGAAAAGTGAGACCACTTTAGCAACGAATTCAGGATTGCTCTCGTCGTGCAGTTGCGTGAATTGCTCATCCTGGGATCCCTGCCAAGCATTTAATGTCCGAAATATCGAACTAGCTCATGAATCGAGGATCGAATTAAATAAAAAGATAACCCATAAATTTGACATTTAATGTTACCTCCTGGTGCAGAGGGCTTACATTGTTTAATCACTCAGAAATATGGCAAAGATGCAAATACAAACTTGACATTGTGCGGATACATTGAAGGATAATCAACAATCACATAATCGTGGAAATGGACAAAGGGCTTACATTGTTTAAGCTCTCAGAGATATGGCAAAGATGAAAATACAAACTTGACATTTTGCATATACCTTGATGGATAATGGCATCGACACCTGTCTTGCATGCAACGAGTTGGCATGCATAATTTTCAATTATTTGTTTATGTATATTATTTTTATATAAATTTACATTGATTTTTATTTCAATTATTTATTTATTTAAATAAAACAATAAATGTATAACCATATGAATAATATTTCAAATAACATAAAAAAGGGTTAAATAGTATTTTGTGTAAAAAAAGTTTAAAGAACATTTGGTAGTATTCCTGCCATGCATGCACCACGTGTAACAAGTGAAAAAATAAAAAATGTAAGTTCCTAAACAGAAATATTAAGACCCTTCTGAAAATAACAAAAAAAACTTTCCTTCTTTCTGTTTCTCGCAATCCAGCTTTATGACAAAATCGCTGCAACCGGTGCACTTTCAAATGCATAAAATTGTAATGGCTGCATTTCACCTCTGTTAAGTACTGATTTCATTAGTGATGTAATGTTCTGCATATATAAGTTGCTTGCAAGTTACTGTTCCAAGGGTTTCCATTACGCAATTTTTATTAAAAATAAAAAAAATTGAAGGCTTGTAACTGTGTATTTTACTATTTGCTATATGATTATTTTGGTTACAATCCCACTACTTTCTTTAATATGAAGATGTATAATCTAAGAATCGAATTTGAATTTATCTATAAATCTTCAATTTTTATTTGAAAGTCCTTCGATAGTCGCTAATAACATTGAAAGCATAACAAACCAGGCACAAAAAATTCATCCATGGCAACGCTTTAATTTGCAGTCCAAACTCGATATGACTAGCAGTTCTCATTTGTTCTTAACACTGATTTTTCTAACAGATTAAAAAGGAAAACATGCATTAGCAGAAAGACTTTGACTAATAAAAAACCCTAAATTCCCTTTAGCGTTGATGATTCGACTCCTTCTTCTTGGCTGCCTCCTGATCTGGAGGGCTAAAGGAACACGAGATCGCTCGCCTGTGAGACAACTCCGACTGATGGAAATAGAACATCTTTGCCATATCTTTTCGCCAAAGTGGAACCTTTCTTCCACAGACTGCAATATACAGCCTACAAAGATCAGGTTCGTCAGATTGAGGCATTTGCTAGCAAAACTGCAAAACTGCTGTCAATAATTCAGAAACTGGAACATATCTTCCAACCTTTCACCACAGGAATGTCGATCCAACAGTCTTAACAAAAACCTGCAAATTCAAATATAATTAACATAAAAAAAAACGTTGTCAATCGCGGTCAATATTGATAGCGCAACACCATCACATGCCAGACATAATTTGGAAAAAAAAAATAAGGAAAAACCCCAACACGACTTCGGAACCATCACAATACAAAAACAAGCCCCGAGTTACAGTTCAATTCCTTGCAAGGAAATGCCTAAAAAACTAGCAATAAATTCCATTAAAATCCCCAAAACCCCGTGACAAACGAAAGAGATGAATCTTGTAACAGACCAAGAGCAACATCTATAGTCACTACCTCCGAGGCTCAAATTTCAGACAATGCACACACAGAACGTCTACCTAGAATTTCAGTCAGTGTTGAACCTAGAACAATATACCATACTCTGTAAAATCTTGGGAATGTAAGGGTGGTAAGATATTTTTTATCAAGAACTCCGTTAATATGACACTATTTATCAAAAATCAGAAGAAACAAGACCATCTATCAGTAGCCATCCAGGATTATCTATCAGTAGCCATCCAGGATTATAAAATAGTAAAGTACGATGCTAAAATCAGTAACAGAATTGAAAGATTTGGCGACATAAATAAAGAACTGCATAACTCACTGTCAATAAAGTAAACACATGCATAGGCGGCCTCTGTACACAGTTTAAACCCTGGTGCTCGCAGATTGTAAAGAAAAACCGAAAATCTCCGGAGTCACAATCACAATGCAAGGTGACGAAGGAGGGTAGCAACGTATTTAATGAGATGCAGTGGGCCGACGTCCTAATACAACAACACGGGTGCAGCGCATGCACAAAGACACGGACTTTGGTTAAAACCATTTTTCGGATATGCACATTCAACAACTTAGCATCTAGACTTTGGTTAAAAAAAAATTTCAAATCTGCATATTCAACAACCCGGCAATAAGACCTCCATTTTAAAACTTTGGATAAAAGAAAAATAACAGCAAAGCTCGAAAATAAAAGTTTGGATAAAAAGGAAAAACATCACTTAAAATTCTTTGGTCAACTTGAATTAATAATCAGTCAACGTCGATGCGAATACTAATAGTCCCAGGCAGGGACTAAACCTGCAAATTCAAATATAATTAACATAAAGAAAAACGTTGTCAATCGCGGTCAATATTGATAGAGCAACACCATCACATGCCAGACATAATTTGGAAAAAAAAATAAGGAAAAACCCCAACACGACTTCGGAACCATCACAATACAAAAACAAGCCCCGAGTTACAGTTCAATTCCTTGCAAGGAAATGCCTAAAAAACTAGCAATAAATTCCATTAAAATCCCCAAAACCCCGTGACAAACGAAAGAGATGAATCTTGTAACAGACCAAGAGCAACATCTATAGTCACTACCTCCGAGGCTCAAATTTCAGACAATGCACACACAGAACGTCTACCTAGAATTTCAGTCAGTGTTGAACCTAGAACAATATACCATACTCTGTAAAATCTTGGGAATGTAAGGGTGGTAAGATATTTTTTATCAAGAACTCCGTTAATATGACACTATTTATCAAAAATCAGAAGAAACAAGACCATCTATCAGTAGCCATCCAGGATTATCTATCAGTAGCCATCCAGGATTATAAAATAGTAAAGTACGATGCTAAAATCAGTAACAGAATTGAAAGATTTGGCGACATAAATAAAGAACTGCATAACTCACTGTCAATAAAGTAAACACATGCATAGGCGGCCTCTGTACACAGTTTAAACCCTGGTGCTCGCAGATTGTAAAGAAAAACCGAAAATCTCCGGAGTCACAATCACAATGCAAGGTGACGAAGGAGGGTAGCAACGTATTTAATGAGATGCAGTGGGCCGACGTCCTAATACAATGACACGGGTGCAGCGCATGCACAAAGACACGGACTTTGGTTAAAACCATTTTTCGGATCTGCACATTCAACAACTTAGCATCTAGACTTTGGTTAAAAAAAAATTTCAAATCTGCATATTCAACAACCCGGCAATAAGACCTCCATTTTAAAACTTTGGATAAAAGCAAAATAACAGCAAAGCTCGAAAATAAAAGTTTGGATAAAAAGGAAAAACATCACTTAAAATTCTTTGGTCAACTTGAATTAATAAACAGTCAACGTCGATGCGAATACTAATAGTCCCAGGCAGGGACTAATAACGTTAGTCCACTAATGTGGATCGACTGCAATGTGTAACATTTATTGCAGTGTTAGGGTGCGTGGTGCATCTCAAACTGTAATGAAATTGTTAAAATGTCCACATTGTGACATCAAAAAAATGAGTATGAGGGATTGGATGGAGAGGAGGTAGGGGCATCAACCTTCTTTGTCCACATTAAATTGTGGTGTATCCGAGGGAACTAGCAGTACAATCACTGCAGTTTAGTACGTGTTTGAGATTTTCGTCATCATTACACACAACAACGAGTGTCTTAAAATAATAGGAATGCATGGAATGATAGAATAAATTTCAATGGTTTCATGCTCATGGTATATAATTATTTATTTCAATGGTTCTATGCTCATGGTACAACAAATTTTAACGGTTCAATTATGCCACAAAGGATCAACATAATGTTCACTTTTCTATGCGACATAAATCAAATACATGCCAAAATGCACTCACTTGAACTTTGTGAAACTGAATACATTTAAAGTGGTGCGTGGCTATAAAATAGTCCATTTGTGCCAAGTATAATATCGTTAGTCCGCTGATGCCAAGGAAATCAAAAGGAAATCAAATACCAGTCATCGTCACCCTGAACTCCCTGTCTTGCACCCAAATTTTTGCTAACACATGTTTTTTCGGCATGTGGATAAAGGAAGGCAGGGACTGCTGCTACGCAGTGGCCCTTGTTTTATGAGAGAGAGTTATAATTTAATTACGGAGATTTACTTTTATTTTATTATAGAGCGTTATTTTTAAATACGGTAAATAGGTTTTGTTACTCTATGTTTTATAGATATCAAGCTCAAGAAGCTATAATTGGTTTTAGTTTGTAAAGTATCTTTTAAATTGGTTATTTAATAAATTAATTTAATTAAAAAGGAAAAAGAGATATAATTTAATTGTAAAGTTTATTTTCACACCACACACATAATTTTTTTAATTTGGTGGTTAAATACAATTTCTCTAACTTGTGGATGCATGTTTTATAGTGTTCATATTTAAAAGTGGGGATAAAAACATTCCCTCTAACTATAGAAGTACCATGATTAGCCACATGTTAGCCAAGCTGTATGGTTTCATTTTGAAAAAGATTATTAGTGCTTGAATTCAAACCCATGGTAAAAGATCTATTCGGAAAGCTCGGTTTAGAAGACACCACTCTACAATTGACCACCTCATCGCTATTAGGACCATTGTGGAGGATTGTCGTAGCAATAAGACTGATCCCTTTTGTTATTTTGTTGACTTTAAAAGACATTTCCACATAGCTCCTCGAGAGAAGTTATGGCAAAGGATTGATAAAATAATGGTTCCTCCTGAGTTAAGTGTCATTGTTATTAGATTATACAAGAATGTTATTGCAAAGCTTAAGACCACGGAGGGCTCATCTACTCAAATTAAATGCAACATCAGTGTTAAGCAAGGGTGTCCCCTAACCACTACTGTTTTTGGCATTTACATTCAGAGGCTTGAGGAATGCTTAGAAGTTGTTTGTTGTGAAGGACCAAAGCTTGTTGGTATAGTCATTCTTTTTCTCCTTTATGCTGATTATATTGTTGTTCTTGCGAGGAGTCCAACAATCTCGACAAGGAGATTAAAAACCCCCCATCATTATTGTATCACGATGGGTATGACTGTTAATGGTGACAAGAGTAAAGTTATGATTATTAAATCCAAAACAATCACTTATAACATGTTCATTTATGATAACACTTACTTAGACAACGTTCTTATTACATATATTTAGGTTTTGACATTCACCATCAGCTCCACTCAAACTATGGCATTGTGAAAAATAGTTTAGGAGGTTGCAAAGCTTATACGAGCTTTTAAACAATTTTAAGACAATTGATCTTTGGGTTTAGAGTGAAAAAAAAAGTTCCTGTTTGAGACTCTCATCACCTCTGTTATTTTATATAGTTGTGATCTGTGGGGTTGTAGTCTATCTAGATGTTCTTAGAGAAAGATTCAAATGATCCAAAAGCAATTCATAACTTACAACCTCAAGATTAAAGGTAATACTCTGTAGTCTATTATATTGATTGAATCTAGCCTTTCCCACATTGAATGCATGGCTATGTTTAGTTTTTTGACATATAAGAAGAAGTTGTACAACATGGAAGCCAAGAGGCTCCCAAAAATTGCTTCTAACTCTAGTCAAAATAAACTTCGGCTTAAGCCACGGTCGCGTAAGGATGCGAAGCCCTCACTTAACCATTTGGAGACAAGGGATGAGATCCTCTTAAGGAATAAGGAAAATATTAAAAACATGTTTACTTCCAAATTTAAGGATAAATTGTTGAGTGATAACGAGCTAGAGGGGAAAAGAAAAGTAAGATACTATGAGGAGGTAATAAACACACCCTTGCTAACTAAAATTACCTTTCTGTATTAACTAGTGCTAATAAGTGAATAAATATTGCATGGCTTAGAACTAATTCTCATGAGCTTCAGAGTGAAGCTGGGTCTTCGTCTATTCCCAAGATTCCATGGGACGAAAGAATATGCCCCATTTTCGATACTAAGAGAGTCGAAGATGAAAAACGCTTTCTCTTGGATTGTCCGACCCTTACTCACGTTTGTTCTCTTTTCCATAACATTTTCCCCACTACCAACTTCATTGACTTGTTCAATCATGAACACTACAATGACCTCACAACAATGCTCCTTTCCTTCCTTTTTTATCACAGAGTAAAAATCTTAAATAATCTCAATTAACCACTAATTTCTTAAGATCTAATATAGCATATTAATCTCAATAGAAGTTAATCATCATCATCATTAAAAATATTCTAAAATATTTTGTGAAAATTAAATGTCATAAACTTATCTAAATAATTATAATAATTAAATTAAATTCTAAAAATTATATTAAAAAATACACAACTATGAATGTACTTATTCTGATTCAATGAAGCATCTAGAAAATTGGGAAATCAATTATTAATTTATTGTTTTACATATTATATTATTCTAATCCAATTAAACAAATAAAACATCACATCAATCATCAACTTACCATTTAATATTTTAAATTATATGAAAATGTACCTCATGAATAAGGTGTAAAGTCTAATTGGATGTGTTGTTTGTTAAGTTGAATTATGAGATGTAGACAACCTAGTGACCATGTTCAATGATTGGTTTTTCTTCCGAATTCATAAGAAAGTTTTCGTAATTGTATGGTTTAAAATTAATTCTCAACATGACCACGAAGGACTGTGCTCAAGATTTCCATTTTATTCCGCGATTATAAGAAAATTTTGTTATTTGTAACATATAAATTGTCTTGAAATCACCTCGAAATGATGGAGAGGTAAGTGTTGGTCATTTGGGTTTCGTGCCGTGTATCATTGTTCTGTCTTGTCGTCACTTTTTCTTTTTCATTTTTTTATTTTTTCGGTCCTTTCTGTTTTTATTTGTTTTTCTAAATTTTATTTTAATACAGTTGGGAGACTTTATTTAATATATAAATAAATC
>APFE031133078.1:10876-21629 GCA_000404065.3 Pinus taeda
CTATCAACGTTCCCTCCCAAGCCAGCCTGAGCTGAATTCATGGCCACCTGCAAGCAACATTTAATGGGTGCTTGGGCCGAGAACTGGTCATTACGTGCACATATATGGACTCCCCTCGCCATGCTGATGCCCCTCCCCTCTTCCTCCATTGCAATTGTCCACCCCAAGTTGTTGAACCCTATTCTCGCACTGTCACATGGAGCCACTGCTGGTTAGTAAGTTGTGTTGACGTTGGTAATGGGCATCACTATTCTCAATCTAGGCTTTGCAATTTGACCTCCACCTAGCCTTCCCTTGCTCATCCTCTTCTCAATTCCTCAACCATTTCTCCCACTGAAAATTCGGCTTGGCATTCTACCATGGCTAACATTCATCATTGTATGAGAAGTTGCAGAGGTGGAAGTCATGGTGGTGGCATCCGCCCTCCAGCGATGCTAAGCCCTAACCCGACCTCCCCCTCCCCTTCCCCAGAAATTCCTCATGCCCATAGCTCTGTCTCCGACAGATATGCTAATACCTGCAGTGGACGAGGATGCGCACAATTTCTAGGAGTTCATCGAAGAGATGTCGTGGTCCACACTGCCAATTCCCCATTGCCCCCTCACCTAGCTCCCCACTCGACCCAATTTCACTTCCATAACACCTTGAACAAACCAGTCATTATTGCCACCATTACCATAATTTTCACTGAAGAAAAAGAGCCACAAGATGCCCCGTTGGGAAGTACTGGAGCACAAAAAAAAGAGGCACGCAGGCTCAGGAATGGATGAGATTCTGGAAAGCAAGCGATGGACAAAGAAATTGGTACTCTACATGGCAAGGGCATGGGTGGTGGTCAGCATGCAGCGAGAGGAATTTCTGGAGATAGTGACCACCAGGTGGCAGCATGGTTGATGCGTTAGGATGACATGCAGCCGTTGTTAGCTCTGGTGGCATCCAAACTACTCGTGGGCCACACTGCGGTGTGTCAGACGAGGAGGATGATTGGTATCAACATGCATGCCTCATCGAAGAGGGGCTTGGCCCGGATGAGCTCAAATGACGATGCGTGGTAGCCAGATGCCACCCATATGCAAGCTAAGGTCTCCTTTGCTAACTAGCTCTTTTCTGTTATGCTTTTCTATTGGAACTTCTCCGGCTTTATGATTGTTGTATTGGAACTTCTCTTGTTTTGTTATTTCCTATTTAAAAGACTGATATCCCATATCTCGGTATTTTTTGCCTTTGCGGACTAGTTTCCCCATCAATGGGGTAGTCAAGTTATTTTCTGATAGAAAATGTTTAGCATTGTTGAGGCATGTGCCTCATTGTAATCATATTTTGTTACATATTAATAGATTAACTTTACTTAAAAGAAAAAAATAACAATTGGATAACAATTATTTGAGAAAATGCTTCATCTTTAAACTAAGACAACCTCATAAGCTATTCCTAAATATATAATAATCAAAAACTTATTACCAATATATATATATATATATATATATATATATATTGATCGACTAACCGAGAGCCCACTTAACTGTAACTACTAGTAACTTAGGCATCTACTACCTGTCCCTGTCTCGTAAATCAAGTCGTCTATAAAACAAGGAGATTTGAACCTTGGATTCTTAAATTAGACAATTTCACATTACTTTGATCCCCAATTCGAGGCTACCCCTCCGAAAGATTTAAAACTATTATATTATATTATTTTATTATTTTATTTATTATTAAAAAAATTATTTATGTAAATATTGTTATAATAATTTTAGAATAATATTTTTATTACTAAAACAAATATAATATTAAGATTGTTCTATTAATAATTTAGTTAAATAATTAAATAATAATAATAATTTTAAATAAATAATATTAAAAATTAAATAATTTAAATAATATTTTTTTTTTTTTTTAACTAGTGGAATTGTTAATGGGCTAGCTATTGTACATGCATGACACGGGGTCAATTCAGCTGCCATTATAACCACTAGGTGCAACTACACTGCCCCGAAGCACAATGCACGGGTAAGTCTAGGTTTGAACATGTCACCTGCATTTATGACACCAAATGCCTTAGCAATGTGTTTAAGCCAATAAGCCCCGCCCCTGAGGAGGGAGTATTGAAACAATTATTAATATAATAATAATATTATACTATATTATTAAAACAAATTGTAATATAATAATAATTAATTATATATAATAAATAATGGAATACTAAATAAATTAATTTAATATAATAAATAATAACATGGTTTATAATAAATAAAATAAACTAATAAATTTTAAAAAAAAACACTTTGGATTAATATTATAACGTAAACAATTATTAATATCATAAATCCAAGGCATCAATAAACTGAAGGAATTTATATTCTAAACCATAGGAATATGAACCCTTACATTAATAAACCCAAGAGATTGATAATATAAGCCCAAGGAAATAATATTAAACCCAAGGGATTAATACTCAAACCCCAAGGTATTATAAACCCAAGGTAATAATATTTTAAACCCTAAGATAAATATTATAAACCGTAAAATAAACATGCTTGGCCATGGTTGACCATAGTTGATTTTCATATTGATACAATCTTTGAGAGAATATGACGTTGGAATATGGTTAAGCATGATTGATTTTCATATTGAGACAACCTTTGACACAATGTGATGTTGGACAATGGATGACCATGACTCACCATACACATTTTTTATATTGAGACTATCTTTGTCACAATGTGAGGTTGGATCATGGTTGACAAAAAGGTATTATAAAACCAAGGGAATAATATTAAGCCCAAGGGATTACTATTATAAATGAAAGGTATAGAAACCCTAAGATAAATAGTATAAACCCTAAAATAAACATGTTTGATCATGGTTGACCATGGTTCATTTTCATATTGAGACAATCTTTGTCAGAAAGCAACATTTGACCATGGTTGAGCATGGTTAAGCATGATTGGTTTTCATATTGAGACAATCCTTGGCACATTGCGATGTTGGACCATGGTTTATTTTCATATTGTGAAAATATTTGTCAAAATGTTTTGTTAGACCATGATAGACCATAATTATAAACCCAACAAATTTACATTATACCCAAGGATTTATATTATATACCCTGCGAATAATATTACACCCTAGGAAAATGAACCCTTATATTAATAAACCCAACGGATTAATATTATAATCCCAAGGAAATAATAAATTGAACATATTAATATTAAAAACCGAAGGGAATGTAAACTTAATGCAGTCATATTAAACTCAAGGGATAAACCCAATGGATTTATATTATTAACCCAACATATATAAACCATAAGATAAATACTATAAACCCTAAAATAAAAATGGTTCACTATGTTTTACCATGATTGGCTTTCATTTTGAGACAATATTTGTCACAATATGACATTTGGCCATGGTTGATTTTCATATTGCAACAATATTTCTCATAATGTGACATTGGACCATTATTAGAAATAGTTGACCATGATGATAAATCTAAGGGGTTTCTATTAAACCCTAAGACTAATATTATAAATATGTTGAATAATACTATACCCTTGGAATATGAACCCTTATATTGATAAACCCAAGGGATTAATATTATAAATTGACAGGATGAGTTCTAAAAGTCTAAGGTACTATAAACCCAAGGAGATAATATTAAACCCAAAGGATTAATATTATAAATCCAAGATATGTTGGGTGTGGAGCCTGATTATCTTCTATATTCAAAAGTACTAGCACATTGGACCCCAGTTCAAAATGGGGGCGGCAACGCCACCTGTAAAATATTCGCTGCAGGGGGGGTCCAGGGGGGAGCGGGGGGTTTCGGGGGCAGTGCCCCCGAAGCTAAAAACAGTTGTAAAATTGCCTTGTAGAAGTATAGTAATTTCTAGTCAATCTGGGCTGTTCATTAGGCGGATGATCTGACAATAGAACTTATGTTTAGTTTATGGTTTTTTCCCTAGAAGGAAACCCCTCTCTTTGTATGAGGGCATTGTATTTGAGGCTGTGAGATAAATGTGTATTCTGTGTGAGCGAGAAACATAGAGGTGAGACTATGAGAGAAGACAAAGGATATTACAGCGGATTTGCTGTAGGTTTTGTCTCTTCATTTTGCTGGATAATAGAAAGGAAGGACATGCTGTTCAAGGTGGACGTAGCCCAAACTGGGTGAACCATGTATATCTGTGTCTCTCTTGTTTTGTGCATTTTCTGTGTTTATATTTTTGCAATATTTTATGTGTTACATTTCTCCGTAATATATATAATATTCTAGCAACTGGTATCAGAGCCGAAGGTCTATTTGGCTCATCAACTCGCAGGAAAGAAGGGTTCCTAGTTCGAGTGGGAGCAATGGCGAAAAATTGTAAGTTTAGGGTCCAGAAATTTAACGGCCAAAAATTCTCGCTGTGGAAGATGCAGATGGAAGATTATCTGTATCAGAAAGATCTATACCTACCATTGGGCAGAAAATCAAAGAAGCCGACGGATATGGAAGATGAAGAATGGAACCTTCTCAATAGAAAGACACTCGGAACAATATGGTTGTGCCTTGCAGTGTCGGTCGCCTTCAACATTTCGAAGGAAACAACGACAAAGGGTTTGATTAAGGTGTTGGAGAAACTATATGAAAAACCCTCGGCCTCAAACAAGGTATTTCTTATGAAATGGTTATTTAATATGAAGACGTCAGAAGGTGGATCTGTTACAGATCATTTAAATGATTTTAATACTGTTACAAGTCAGTTATGTTCTGTAGGGGTAAATTTTGATGATGAATTTAGAGCTCTATTATTCTTGTGCTCATTACCAGAAAGTTGGAATGGTTTGGTAATGGCCATTAGTAACTCCGTTTCTGGATCTAGTACTTTAAACTTTGATGATGTTGTCGGTGCTATCCTTAGCGAGGAAATGCGATGGAAAAGCTCCGGTGAGACATCGCAAAATGCTTTGAGTGCAGAGTCTAGAGGAAGAAAAATGGAAAGAGGAAAGAGCTCAGGATATCGCAGAAAATCAAGGTAAGGCAGATCCAAGTCCAGATCGGGGATAGTGTGCTGGAAATGCGGAAAGAAAGGACACCTAAAGAAAGACTGTAGATCTCAGAAGGTAAAAGAAGGAGATTTACAACAAGAAAACAATCATGAAGCAAATGTGACAGGTGAGGTGTTACAAGATGCTTTGATTCTTTCTTTTGAAAATATTACTGATTCCTGGGTGGTAGATTTAGGGGTCTCATTCGATGCCACACCTGATAAGAAATACTTTCATGACTATGTTCAAGGAGATTTTTGACAAGTTCGTTTGGGTGATGATAAACCCTGTAAAATTGTTGGAATCGGGAACGTTCTTGTAAAACAGCAGAATGGAAACCAATGGCTACTAAAGGAGGTAAGGCATGTTCTAGATCTAAAGAAAAATCTGATTTCAATAGGGCAGTTAGGCAGTGAAGGTTGTGTGATGATGCAGGGTATACCCGCATAAACCAGGATCTTCCAATACATCTCAAAACTCATACTTAACTTTCATTCAAACTTCCCAAACTTCATCCAAAAGATGCCATCAGCTGCTAGCAGTCATCGACTTTCAAAAGCTATTCCACATTTGAATTCTGTTTGCATATCAATTAATAGAAACACGTCTTATGCTCATTGTCCCGCTTCCAAAGTATTAATACGCGGATCAATAGGAATATGGAATAGAGTTTAATACGTAGAGGAAGGAAGTGCGAGCTCTAATGATCACAATCTCGGCTTTTCCATAAACCTCCCGTCCGTGCCTAAAGAGAAAAAAAATATACGATTAACAGGAATTTGATCATGCATGGAACACTGAGAGGAAAGTGATGCGAAGGACCGGCAACTAGATCATGTTATGTAAATGGAAAAATAAATATGTTCGCCGACAGACAGGCTATGACCACTATAAACCCACGCAATTACTCTGCTCCTTTCATTGACAGCCAACTCTATATTTAACCAACAATGGATCTCTTAATTCTATATTCGATTAATAAGAGTAATGAACAACGCCATACTGTGCCAGAACTAATACACAAATTTTCACCATAAAGTTCTTTCATTTAAAGGTTGAATATACGCGCTCCTGCAACTAATTACACAACGCTCTTAATGGAGTCACATGCATTAAGACTGCGCACAAACACTTGTGCTATTCATACCAGTTGCGCCACCGGTTTAATATGCGGGCATATATATATACCACTGGCAACCCTCTAAGGAAAAGAATGATCTCACCACGCTTTCAATTGTCCGCCACGGAAGCACAGGAGTTGAGGGCAACAGTGTTTCGATCAGTGTTCAATAACCTCGATCCTTCACCAATTTTCCCAGCAGTCGGAAAGAAGAACGAATAACGGACTCCCAATACCAATGAGGAACGAGCCAACTGTTCCAACAGCCTACGCACAGGTTATTATATCACATAAGTACTGTGCCCATGCTTGCATTACACAGCTTATATCTATCCATTACAAACAGTTGTGCCCAATTGAAACTACAGGATTTTTTTTTAAAGTGTACAGTGATTTTAAAATATATAAATCAACAATATCATTCCATTTCTTTACATGAGAGGAAGAGTTTTTCAAAACAACACTGTATCGCCTCTCCTCTCTCTCCTTAGATGAGAGCTTTCTCCACTTTATTTTATAGATACATAATGGATACATAAGGAATAGATCAGACCTTATCTCCTAGGAAAAGTAGGAATTTTCCCTTTTTACACAATGATTTAAAGCTTGGAGCTTTTTCCCACTCTTATCCTGAAAAATCATAGAAATTGTATCCCAGATTTTTCCCTAAACTATTTCTCCCATATCATTTTATTTAGAAAGGGAATATTTACATAATCTTACTTCCTATTTTATTAAAAATGAAAAAATATTTAAATTTTATCACACCCCCTTTTTATTCCATATTTACAAATGAGGATGGTCTTGATGCTCCTGCATCATACACCCAACCTTAAAATTAATCATGATCACCTGATCATGTGTTCGGATATGTGTATGCCTGGATCCCACACTTTGTTCTGCAAGTCATCATGTGCTATTTTTCGCTGTCTTCCTCCAGGTTTCCACACTTTATGTTGCATAGCTCCACTGGCTGCACTCTTGCAATCTTCTGTTGTCTTCTTTTCGCTGCTTCTCCTTTGTTTCACTGCTGCTGGTCTCTTCTGGGATTCCTTCATCATCATCTGCCTCATCAGTTCAATTTCTTTGTCCAACATATTTTTCCCAGCATCTTCATTTAGACATGTACTCACAAAACAATTATTAGAATAAAAATCATAAGCCATCAGTGCCTCTTCTGCTGCTGCCAATGTTGCCTCAGCTGCCACTATGGATGTTGCTGCCTCCCAAACTTCCTGTCCCTCTACAACATTCCTTTGTTTGTCACTTGCAATTTCATCTACAACTTCATCTGCAACTTTTCCCTCTTGCTCACTGCACTAGCCTCTTTCTTCTGCAATCTCCTTATCATACTCTGGATTCTCCAACCAGTACTCTAATAATGCAATTTCTCTGTAGCATCGCTGAAGCATATTATCACCTTCATTCATACATAAACTTCCAGTATCAACTGTTACTTCCTTTATCTGTGCTTCAGACTAATTCACTTCTTCTGCATCTACAGGAACTTCCTCGTGCTCAGTAACAGTTTCACAAGATGACACATCCTCCTCAACACGAGTAATCACATCACAATTGTTAGCTATACAAACACAAGAGTTCACATTATCCAGCTGATCTGGATCTACCCAATAACTCAAGAAATCATCAGTAATCTCCTTTTCCTCTACACCTGCAAACATACACAACTCATCGGTTTTAAAACTACAAGATCTTTTAGTCTTGACCTCTTCCTTCAACACTTTCCTTTTAATATATTTGCATGTGAGATTTTCAAACTCCAACTCTGGCGCAAGAACTCTAAGTCCCTTTTTCAACAAGGCAATCAGAATTTGTCTCAACCTCCTCTGCAATTGTCTCCAAATCACTCTCTTTCCCTTCAGTGGAAAGAGCCATTTTCCTTCCCACTTTCCCTGCTCTTGCAGCCATTCTTCCAGTACCTACAACTGTGCCTTTATTTCTGCAATCTTTCTTTCTCGAACTCCTGCAATCATCTCATCTTTGTGGCATTTCTCTGAACCTCTTTCTCCTCTAGAAAAATTCCTTCTGCCTCTGGCAGACTGCTTCCTCACGAACTTCTCACACACCATGAGTTGCACTAGCCTCTGCAACAACAATCTCTCTTGCTGCAACTTACCTCACCAATCCTTCCCTCCGGATCTGGTCTTTTGGTAAGTACTTGGTTCACTGCCTCTGGAACCTCTTGAGAACTCCTCTGCTCTCTCTAGGCTATCTCTTCAACTCACCTCACACTATAGTTGTCCTCTCTATCCAGCCTTCAGCTGAATGCCAGGTTCACTACCACCTTCTCTGCAACCATAAACTTAAATCATAATTTCAGATCAAAAAATCATCTCACCTTCAAGATCTTGCATGATCTTGTCTTCCTTTTATTTTTGCAATCATGCTCACTGCATTTGTGTATGCTTGCTCATCAAATTTAAAAATACACTTCAGTATTTCAACAAAACCTTCTTGCATTCATCAAAAACAAAACAAACATTCTTCAATGAAAAAAAGAGCCAGGCCCTGATACCACTTGATGCAGGGTATACCCGCATAAACCAGGATCTTCCAATACATCTCAAAGCTCATACTTAACTTTCATTCAAACTTCCCAAACTTCATCCAAAAGATGCCATCAGCTGCTAGCAGTCATCGAATTTCAAAAGCTGTTCCACATTTGAATTCCGTGCGCATATCAATCAATAGAAACACGTCTTATGCTCACTGTCCCGCTTCCAAATTATTAATACGCAGATCAATAGGAATATGGAATAGAGTTTAATACACAGAGGAAGGAAGTGAAGGCTCTAATGATCACTATCCCGACTTTTCTGTAAACCTCCCGTCCGTGCCTAAAGGGAAAAAAAATATACGGTTAACAGGAATTTGATCACGCATGGAACACTGAGAGGAAAGTGATGCGAAGGACCGGAAGCTAGATCATGTTATGTAAATGGAAAAATAAATCTGTTCGCCGACAGATAGGCTATGACCACTATAAGCCCATGCAATTACTCTACTCCTTTCATTGACAGCCAACTCTATATTTAGCTAACAATGGATCTCTTAATTCTATATTCGATTAATAAGAATAATGAACACCGCCATATTGTGCCGGAACTAATACACAATTTTTCACCGTAAAGTTCTTTCATTTAAAGGTTGATACACGCGTTCCTGCAACTAATTACACAATGCTCTTAATGGAGTCACATGCATTAAGACTGCGCACAAACACTTGTGCTATTCATACCAGTTGCGCCACAGGTTTAATATGCGGGCATATATTATATATATATATATAATATATATATATATATATATATATATATTATATTATAATATATATATATATATATATAAATATATATATATATATATATATAACACCAGCAACCCTCTCACGAAAAGATTGATCTCGCCACAGTTTCAATTGTCTGCCACGGAAGCACAGGAGTTGAGGGCAACAGCGTTTCGATCAGTGTTCAATAACCTCGATCCTTCACCAATTTTCCCAGCAGTCGGAAAGAAGAACGAATAACGGACACCCAATACCAATGAGGAACGAGCCAACTGTTCCAACAGCCTACGCACAGGTTATTATATCACATAAGAACCGCGCCCACGCTTGCATTACACAGCTTATATCTATCCATTACAAACAGTTGCGCCCAATTGAAACTACGAGATTTTTTTTTAAACTGTACAGTGATTTTAAAATATATAAATCAACAATATCATTCCATTTCATTACATGAGAGGAAGAGTTTTTCAAAACAACACTGTATCGCCTCTCCTCTCTCTCCTGAGATGAGAGCTTTCTCCACTTTATTTTATAGATACATAATGGATACATAAGGAATAGATCATACCTTATCTCCTAGGAAAAGCAGGATTTTTCCCTTTTTACACAATGATTTAAAGCTTGAAGCTTTTTCCCACTCTTATGCTGAAAAAACATAGAAATTCTATCCCAGATTTTTCCCTAAACTATTTCTCCCATATCCTTTTATTTAGAAATGGAATATTTACATAATCTTACTTCCTATTTATTAAAAATAACAAAATATTTAAATTTTATCACACCCCCTTTTTATTCCATCTTTACAAATGAGGATGGTCTTAATGCTCTTGCATCATGTGACAACTTTCACAGATAAAGCTTGGGAGGTCACCAAAGGAGCCCTGGTAATATAAAAAGGCGAAAAGGTTGGTACATTGTATTTATGTAATGGTATTTCTAACTTTGTTAATGCTTTAACTTCTAAAGGAGCGGATGCAGCACTATGGCATCATAGGATTGGACACATGAGTGAAAAAGGGATGAAGATTCTTCACTCAAGGAATTTGTTTCCGGGTATGAAGAATGTTGATTTCGACTTCTGTGAGAATTGCATTTATGGAAAACAGAAAAGAGTCAGATTTCTCAGAGTTGGGAAAGAAACGAAGAATGAAAAATTAGTGCTTGTGCATACAGATGTATGGGGTCCTGCTCAGGTATCATCTCTTGGTGGCTCTCGTTATTATGTTACTTTTATTGATGATGCAACTAGAAAAACTTGGATTTATTGTATTAAGAATAAATCTAATGTATTT
>APFE031133078.1:22515-55838 GCA_000404065.3 Pinus taeda
AAAGAAAATTGGAAAATTCATTTGCAATGAAGGATTTGGGAGCTGTAAAACAAATCCTTGGTATGAGAATAACTAGAGACAGGAAAAATCGTAAATTAACATTGTCTTAGAATGAGTACATACAAAAGGTGTTGAAAAGATTTAACATGCACAATGCAAAACTAGTTAGTACACCTTTTGCTATCCATTTCAAACTTAGTAAGGAAATGTGCCCAAAGACCCAAGAAGACGTGGATTATATGTCTAAAGTTCCATATGCATCAGCAGTTGGAAGCTTAATATATGCAATGGTCTGAACAAGGCCTGATATTGCACATGCAGTGGGAGTTGTAAGCAAGTACATGAATAATCCAGGAAAAGAACATTGGATGGCAGTGAAATGGATTCTTAGATATTTGAAAGGTAACACAGATCAAGCATTATGCTTTGCTGGTTCAAACGTTTCTCTACAGGGATATGTTGATGCAGATATGGCAGGTGACAGAGATAATAGGAGGAGCACTACAGGATATGTATTCACTGTTGGTGGAAGAGCTGTCAATTGGGTTTCAAAAATTCAAAGTGTTGTTGCACATTCAACAACAGAAGAAGAGTATGTTGTTGCTACAGAGGCTAGTAAAGAAATGATTTGGTTAGAAAGGTTTATGGGTGAATTGGGTAAGGAGCATGATATGGGCATGTTATACAGTGATAGTCAAAGTGCCATTCATCTTGCAAAGAACTTAGCATTTCATTCTAGGATGAAACATATACAGCTCAAGTACCATTTCATACAATCAGTGTTGGAAGATGGAGAGTTGAAGCTAGAAAAGATACACACTAGCCAGACCCCTGCAGATATGCTAACAAAAGTTGTAACCAGGGAGAAACTGAGAATATGCTCAGTTTCAGTTGGTCATCAAGGATGACGATGAAGATGAGAAACAACCAGGTCCAAAGAGGAGTCATTGTCCAGCAAATGGAGCAGCGGTGGAGTTGCTACAATCAGTCTCCAAGTGGGAGATTTTTGGGTGTGAAGCCTGATTATCTTCTATATTCAAAAGTACCACGACATTGGACCCCAGTTCAAAATGGGGGCGGCAATGCCGCCTGTAAAATATTCGATGCAGTGGGGGTCCAGGGGGGGCGGCTGATCTGACACTAGAAACAAATGTAAAATTGCCTTGTAAAAGTATAGTAATTTCTAGTCAATCTGGGCAATTCATTAAGCGGATAATCTGACGGTAAAACTTATGTTTATTGTAGGGTTTTTTTTCCCTATAAGGCAACTGCTCTCTTTGTATGAGGGCATTGTATTTGAGGCTGTGAGATAGATGTGTATTCTGTGTGAGCAAGAAATAGAGAGGTGAGACTATGAGAGAAGACAGAGGATATTACAACGGATTTGCTGTAGGTTGTGTCTCTTCATTTTGCTGGATAATAGAAAGGAAGGACTGGTTGTTCGAGGTGGACGTAGACCAAACTGGGTGAACCATGTATATCTGTGTCTCTCTTGTTTTGTGCATTTTCTGTGTTTAAATTTTTTCAATATTTTATGTGTTCCA
Organism: Pinus taeda; assembly: GCA_000404065.3. Taxonomy (NCBI): domain Eukaryota; kingdom Viridiplantae; phylum Streptophyta; class Pinopsida; order Pinales; family Pinaceae; genus Pinus; species Pinus taeda. The sequence continues at coordinate 24,060 of APFE031133078.1, forward strand.
TTTCTCCTTAATATATATAATATTCTAACAAGGTATATAAACCTTAAGATAAATATTATAAACCCAAGTGCTTAATACTAAAAACTCAAGGGATTATATACCCAAGGGAATAACCCAAGGGAATAATATTAACCCAAGGAATAAATATTATAAAACCTAAAATAAACATGATTGGTCATGGTTGATCACATTTGATTTTCATATTGACACAATCTTTGTTACAATGTGATATTAGACTATGGTTGACTATGATTGATTTTCATATTGAGACAACCTTTGTCATAATGTGACATTGGATAATCTCTAACCAAAATAGATTTTCATATTGAGATAATCTTTGTCACAACAGAACACTAGACGATGGTTGACCATGGATGACCATGGTTGTTACAATTTGACATTGGAGCAAGAGACAATAGTTGTCACAATGTGACCATGGTTATTGCCCATGGTTGACTGTGATTGACCATGGTTAACCATTGTTTATTTACATATTCAGACAATCGTTATCACAATGCGACATTGGAACATGGTTGACCATGGTTGAGACAATCTTTGTCACAATGAGACATTGGACCATGACCATAGATGACCATGGTTATAAAAATGTGACGTTGGACCAAGAGACAATCTTTGTCACAATGTAACCATCGTTATTGACCATGGTTGACCATGATTTACAATGGTTGACCAAGATTTACCATGGCTGAGACAACCCTTGTCACAATGCAACATTGGAAGATAGTTGACCATAGTTGATTTTCATATTGAGACAATCATTGTCATAATGCAACACTGATTGGTTTTTCATATTGAGAAAATCTTTGTCACAATGTGATGTTGGACCATGGTTGACCATGATTAGAAACCAAATGGATTTATATTAAACCCAAATATCAATATTATAAACCCTATGAATAGTATTATACCATAGGAATGTGAACCCTTGGATTAATAAATCCAAAGGTTGGATTTATTTTCATAGTGAGACAATGTTTGACCATAGTGAGACCATGATTGAGCATGTTTCACCATGGTTTATTTTCACAGTGAGACATTATTTTTCATAATGTGATGTTATGCTATGGTTGACCAAGGTTTTTGATGATGGTTGAGACAATATTTGTCACAAATTGACATTGGACCATGATTGGCCATGGTTGAACGTGATTATATGCCAAATGGGTTTATATTAAACCTTAAAATTAATATTTCAAACCCCATGAATAATATTATAGCTTCGGAACCAAGGGATTAATTCTAAGAACCCAAGGTATTATAAACCGAATGTAATAATATTATAAACCCAAGATATATAAACATTAAGATAAATATGATAAACCCTAAAATAAACATGTTTTACCATGTTTTAGTATGGTTGATTTTCATATTGAGACAATATTTGTCACAATGTGACTTTGGACCATGAATGACCATAATTGATTTTCATATCGAGATAATATTTGTCAAAAGGTGATGGTGGACCATGGTTGATTTTCATATTGAGAGAATCTTTGTCACAATGTGACATTGGACCATGGTTGACCATGATTTGTTTTCATATCGATACAATATTTTTCACAATGTGACATTCGACCATGGTTGACTATGATTATAAACCCAAAGGATTTATATTAATTCCAAGTACTAATATTATAAATCGTATGAATAATATTACAACCTAGGAATATGAATCCCTAGATTAATAAACCCAAGGGAATAATAAACCCATTGGATTAATACTAAAAATCTACAAGATTATAAACCCAAGGGAATAATATTAAACCCAAGGGAGTAATATTAAACCCAAGGAATTAATATTATAATTCCAAGGCATATGAATCCTAAGATAAAGTTTATAAACCCTAAAATAAACATTTTTGACCATTGTTGATTTTCATATTGAGAAAATCTTTGTCGCAATGTGACATTGGAGCACTGTTAACCATGGTTTATTTTCATTTTGGTACAATATTTGTCTCAATGTGACATTGGACCATGGTTTACCATGATTGATTTTTGTAACAAGACAATCTTTGTCACAATGTCACATTGGACCATGGTTGATCATGATTGATTTTCATACAGAGATAATCTTTGTCATAACACGGCGTTGGACCATTGTTGATTTTCATATTGAGAAAATATTTGTCATAATGTGATTTTGGAATATGGTTGACCATGGTTGAGCATGATTATAAACCCAAGGGATTATAGTAAACGTCCATGGGATTATAAACCCAAGAGAATAATATTAAATCCAAGGGATCAATATTATAAACCCAAGATATAACCATGGTTTACCATGCTTGATTTTTATATTGAGATAATATTTGTCACAATTTGACATTGGACTATGATTGACCATGGTTGGCCATGATTGATTTTCATATTGATACAATCTTTGTCATAATGGGTCACTAGAGCATAAGTGAACATGATTTTAAGCCAAGTGATTTATATTAAACCCTAGGATTAATATTATAAATCGTGTTAATAATATTACACCTTAGGAATATGCAACCTTAGATTAATAAACCCAAGGGATTCATATTTCAAACCGAGTTGATTAATTCTAAAAACCAAGGTATTATAAACCAAAGGAAATAATATTAAACTTGATGGATTAATATTATAAACCAAACGTACTAAACCCCAAGATAATATTATAAACCCTAAAATAGATGTGGTTTACCATGGTTGATTTTTATATTGGGACAATATTTGTAACAATGCAATATTTTTATATCATGACTTTTTTTCATATATAGACAATATTTATCATAATGTAACCTTGGACAATGGTTTACCATGGTTGATTTTAATATTGAGACAATCTTCATGACAATGGGACATTGGACCATGGTTGATCATGACTATAAACCCAAGGGATTTATATTGTACCCAATGATTAATATGATAAACATTGTGAACAATATGATACTATGGGAATATGAGCCCTTAGACTAATAAACTCAGGGAATTGATATGATAAACCAAAGGTATTAATACAAAGAAACCAAGGGAATAATATTAAACCCAAGGGATTGATATTAAAATCCTAGGTATAAAAACCTTAAGATAAATGTTATAAACCCTACATAAAACATGGTTAACCATTGTTGATTTTCATATTGAGACAATTTTTGTCACAATGTGATGTTGGACCATGTTTGACCATGCTTGATTTTCATATGGAGACAATTTTTGTCCAAATGTGATGTTGGACCATGGTTGAAAATGATTCATCATGATGCTCATGTTGATTATAATTGACTATCTCAACAATAGTCAAACATAGCTAACATGTGTTAATATATAAATATTATAAAGTCAATATATCAATATTTGACTATGATGGCCATGTAGACTATAGTTGAACATCTCAACTATAGTCAGCGATAATTAACATGTATTAATATATAAATATTATACATGGTCAATATATTAATATATAAAACCATAGTATATTAAATGTTATATGTTATAATTAAATACATTTAAGGTCATAACATAAACCGTAAAATAAACATGGTTGACCATCGTTGAACATGGTTCATTTTGATATTGAGCAAATCTTTATCAGAAAGTGACATTGGACCATGGTTGATCATGGTTGAGCATGATTCATTTTAATGTTGAGACAATCCTTGTCACCTCAGAATGTTGGACGTGGTTCATTTTCATAATGTGAAAATATTTGTCACAATGTGATGTTGGACCACAATAGACCATGATTATAAACCCAACAGATTAATATTATACCCAAGGATTTATGTTATATACCCCATGAATAATGCTACACCCTAAGAAATTGAACCCTTAGTTAATATTAAAAACCCAAGGGAATATAATCTCAATGGAGTAATATTAAACTCAAGGGATAAACCTAAGGGATTAATATTATAAACCCTAAGATAAATGCTATGAACCCTAAAATAAACATGGTTAACAATGTTTTTCAATAATTGATTTTCAAATTGAGATAGTCTTTTTGATAATATCACATTTGACCATGCTTGACCATGGTTGATTTTTGTATTGACACAATCTTTGTCATAATTTTACATTGGACCATGATTAGGCACGGTTCACCATGATTATAAATCCAAGGGATTTATATTAAGCCTTAGGATTATTATTGTAAGCCCAATGAATAGCATTATACCCTTGGAATATGAACTCTTAGATTGATAAAACCAAGGGATTGATATTATAAATCTAGGGAATTAATTCTAAAAACCTAAGGTACTATATAGCCAAGGAAATAATATGAAACCCAGGGGATTAATATTATAAACCCATGGTATATAAACCCTAAGATAAATATTGTAAACCCAAGGCATTAATACTTAAAACCCAAGGGATTATAAACCCATGGAATAAATATTATAAAACCTAAAATAAAAATGCTTAACTAAGGTAGATGACAATTGATTTTCATATTGAGAGAGAGGAATAGTATTAAGCCTAAGGAATAAATATTATAAAACCTAAAATAAACATTATTGACTATGGTTGATCACGCTTAATTTCCATATTGAGACAACCTTTACCATAATGTGGCATTGGAATATTTCTAACCATGATATATTTTCATATTAAGACAATCTTTGTCACAATGCAACATTGGACCATGGTTGACCATGATTTACCATGGCTGAGACAACCCTTGTCCCAATGCAACATTAACACATTCTTGACTATGGTTGATTTTCATATTGAAACAATCATTCTCATAATGCGACATTGGTTGATTTTCATATTGAGAAAATATTTTTCACAATATGATCTTGGACCATGGTTGACCATGATTATAAACCGAGTGGAATTATATTAAACCCGAAGATTAATATTATAAGCCCTATGAATAATATTATACCATAGTAATATGAACCCTTAGATTAATAAATCCAAGGGTTAGAATATGGCTAACCATGGCTGACCATGATTGACCATGTTTCACCATGGTTTATTTTCATATTAAGACAATCTTCATCACATTGTCACATTGAACTATGGTTGACCATGGTTGTTTACCATGTATGGGACAATATTTGTCACAATGTGACATTGAAACATGATTGTCCATTGTTCACCATGATTATAGACCAAATGGATTTATATTAACGCCTATAATTAATGTTACAAACCCTGTGAATAATATTATAGCCTAGGAATATGAGTCCTTATTATAATAAATCCAAGGGACTGGTATTATATACCTAAGGGATTAATTCTAAAATCCCAAGGTATTATAAACCCAAGGGAAGAGTACTAAACCAAAGGGATTAATATTATAAAATGAAGGTGTATAAATGCTAAGATAAATATGATAAACCCTAAAATAAAAATGGTTAACCATGGTTGATTTTCATATTGAGAAAATATTGGTCACAATCTCACTTTGGACCATGGTTGAGCATAACTAATTTTCATATCGTAACAATATTTGCCACAATGAGACATTGGACCATGGTTAACCATGGTTGATTTTCATATTGAGGCAATCCTTGTCACAATGTGACATTGGACTATGGTTGACCATGAATTTTTTCATATCAGTACAATATTTGTCACAATGTGACATTAAACCGTGCTTGATTTTTATGTTGTGAAGATATTTGTCACAATGTGACATTCAACCATGGTTGACTATGACTATAAACCCAAGGGGTTTATGATAAAACCAAGGATTAATACTATAGACTATGTGAATAATATTACACGCTAGGAATATGAACCCTTACATTAATAAGCCCAAGGGAATAATAAACCCAATAGTTTAATACTAAAAACCCCGAGGATTATAAAACCAAGCGAATAAGAGTAAACCCAAGGGAATAATTTTACAATTCCAAGGTATATAAATGCTAAAATAAACATGGTTGACCATGGTTTATTTTTATATTGAGACAATCTTTGTCACAATGTCACATTGGAGCATGGTTAACCATGGACTATTTTCATTTTGAGACAATCTTTGTCACAATGTGGCATTGGACCATGCTTTATCATGATTGATTTTCATATCGAGACAATATTTCCACAATATGAAATTGAATCATGGTTGACCACGATTTATTTTCATACGAAGACAATCTTTGTCCCAATGCAACATTGGACCATCACTGATTATCATATTGAGAAAATATTTGTCATAATGTGATCTCGGACCATGGGGACTTCACTAGGGGAGCAATACCATGCCATGTGGGTACATATTGGGGAATATATATTGAGGAAAAGGCATAATATATTGGGGAATATATAGGAGGTAAATGGTTTTTATATTGGCAGCTATAAAAATTGGAGCTCAAAGTTAATGAAAAAAGATAATAATTTTATTTAATAAAAAAATGGATATCTTCAATATCTAGTGGAAATGGAGGTTTTTTAAATTGGGAAGTTGTATTGGGATTGTATTTGTAGGGGGTTAAATAATGTGATTTTTAGCGGTATTTTCTAATACGTGGTCAAATTAAAGGTATTTTTTGATATGCCATGAACACATGTGATAGGTCATAGGTTCATTGATTAAAGCCCATGTGCCTTGGACCATGGTCATGGTTGACCATGGTTGAGCATGATTATAAACCCAAGTGATTGATATTATAAACCCAAGGGATTATATTAAAAATCCAAGTGATTATAAACCCAAGCGAATAATATTAAATCCAAGGGATGAATATTATAAACCCAAGGTATATAAACCCTAAAACAAACATGGTTGAGCATGGTTTACCTGGTTTATTTTCATATTGAGATATTTTTTATCGCAATCTAACGTTAGACCATGTCTGGAAATGGTTGACCATGATTTATTCTCATATTGAGACAATCTTTGTCACAATGTGTAATTGGACCATAGTTGACCATGATTTTTAAAGAAAGGGATTTATATTAAACCCTAGGATTAATATTATAAATCTTATTAATAATATTACACCTTAGGAATATGAACCCCTACACTAACAAACCCAAGGGATTGATATTTTAAGCCCAGTTGATTAATTCTAAAACCCCAAGGTATTATAAATCGAAGGCAATAATATTAAAAATATGAGATTTATATTGTGGACCAATGGTAATAAACCCTAAGATAAATATTATAAACCCTAAATAAACATGCTTGACCACAGTTGATTTGCATATTGAGACAATATTTGTAACAATGCGATATTGGATCATGGTTTCCCATGATTTACTTTCATATCTAGACAATATTTATCATGATGCAATGTCGGACCATGGTTGGCCATGGTTCACCATGATTGTTTTTAATATCAAGACAATATTTGTGAGGATGTGCCATTGGACCATGGTTGATATATGGTTGACCATGATTCATTTTCATATGGAAAGAATCTTTGTCATAAAGAGATCTTGGACCATGGTTGACCATAACTATAAACCGAAGGGATTTATATTGAACACAAGGATTAATACTATATACCTTTTGAATAATATGATATTGTAGGAATATGAACCCTTAGATTAATAAACTCAAGGAATCGATATTATAAACCCAAGAGATTAATACCAGAAACACAAGATAATAATATTAAACCCAAGGGATTGATATTTTAAACTGAAGGTATAAAAACTTTAAAGTAAATATTATAAACGCTACAAAAAACATGGTTACCATGGTTTATCATGATTTCTTTTCATACTGAGACAATATTTGTCACAATGTGACGTGGGACCATGGTTGACAATGATTGACCATGATGCCCATGTTAACTATAATTGACTATCTCAACAATAGTTAAACATAACTAGCATGTGTTAATATATAAATAATATATACAGCGAATATATCAATATTGACTATGATAGCTATGTAGACTATAGTTGACCATATCAATAATAGTCAACCATAATTAACATGTGCTAATATGTAAATATTATACATAATCAATATATCAATATATGAAACCATAATATACTAAATGTTAATAATGTTATATGTTATAATTAACCACATTTAAGGTGAGAATATAAACTAATTATCGTTATTTAACCCCTATTAATAATTAATGTAAACCTCTAGAGTGAAAAACCAAATTAATAAATGTAGTTATGTGATATATTAAAAGTATTGGTTACAATTAAAAAATGTGTTACTTCTATCTCTTTTTCCTTTTAGAATGATTTTTCATACTTTTAGTTCTAATATTTTCATAAATTTGTTATGATAATTAGGGTTTTTGGTCTAAAGTTTTTTGTTACCTTATTGGTTTATTTTTCTGTTAAGAATTGCACTTTTCTTCTATTTTATTATCATATTTTTATTATTTAGTTATCTAGTTAAACTAGTGAAAAATAAAGTATCTATTATTTATCTTTTCTCTATTTAAATTGGTGTTACCTTTATTGTTTTAATTTAAGATTAAAATTATTATCATTATTATTATTATTATATTTCTTAATAATAAAATAATTTCACTCTAATTTTGAACAAAAAGAAATATGCTAAATTATTATTAAATGGAAAAAGTTATAAATTCCAAAACATATTTTGATTACTAATAACTTGATTTGTATTCTTTCTCTTCTTCTTTTTTCTTTTCAATTGGAACTCTACTGAGACTCTTTTGTTACTAGCTGTTGGATGATCTACTCTCCCTATTTAAATGTACAACGATGATTTGGTTCTTCAACTTGACCTGATGATGAACCAGACTCTTTGGTTCAAAACGCGTCGACAAATGCTCTATCATGTAATTTATGCCGAAATACTTTTCTCATAAATAAAAAACATATTTAAAAATCTCAAAACATAGAGAAAACCAGCCTTTATAAAATAGCTAAGTACTAACACAGATTCAAAACCTATGGAATTATCTCCTTTTTTAATTAAAACTATTTAATAATCATATAATTTTTTAAAATACATCAAATATAAGAAATATGAATTTAATGATATGCAATTAAACTATCATTTAATATTGTTTCTATGAATAAATGATTATTATAAGTGTGTCAATGGAAGCATACTCGTGATTGCATTTCCATTTTTTAATTAAAATAATACATGAAAAACAGATTAACAATTAACACAATTAAAAGTCAAATGAAAGGAGATGAAACAAAAAAATAAGAAATTAGAACCTAACCGTAAATGGGTTATTAGCGCATAAAGGGTACAAGAAGAAATATACAAAGGTCAAAAGACCAGAAAGATGGGGGTATTTGCGTATACATCACACGTTTCAATGGAGAAAGATAGCGTATTTACATCTACATCTTAGTAAACTCGAAAGTTCCAAATAATTACATACACAAATAATTACTTGCTATGAGTAAACCTTCTACCTAACGCAACTACCGCACATAGAGGTAATCCCTGCCAGACAAATGCAATAGGAATGAACTACCGATGAAGTTTGATAAAAGAACATCGCTTGTTGTTGGATAATGGCATGCTAAACGGCAATGGGTGGATGCAATAATGCACCTTCCAACTGCCATAATGAATTTTATACCAAGTATGCAATAAAGTTAATATTGCAATTATTTAAAACCTTAATGGTAGAACATATAAGACCAGGACGTAATGAAATGAAAAAGTGAAGGAGCCCACTTCCATGAACATGCTAGAGTATGTATGTTTCTTTAAGGTGGTGGTACTAAGAGGTTTATAGTTAAAGAATGAGTGAGTGTTTATAAGACTAATACTGTCCTCTATTTTTTTCCCAAGATTCAACCCATGGGATTATAAACTCACAAAATAACTTTCTAGTTTTTGTTGGGATTATAAACTCACAAAATAGCTTTCTAATTTTTGTTCGGGGGAGGAGCTAAAGTACTCCATAATCGAATTATTCCCTTAACTTAGATAATCATATATTTGAAAATGTAACTTGAATTTTATAGTTTGGAAATAGCTCGAATCTTAATATAAGTTGAATTATTTCACAAGCTAACGAAGAGCTATGAAGTATAAGGAACTATGGTAGAGAGCGACTCATCCAACAAAATTCAGTCCAGTGATCGCAATGGTTGAGATAGGATGGAAATATTGAAGGAATATTTATAATATGAATTCATAAATTAATTATACAATTTAATAGTTCCATATGCCATCTCTTTTAATTCCAGTAATCAAATATTTTAAATTGCATTAATCAATGATTTGCAACTGCTATCTCTCTTTAGAATTTCATTACTCATATCAAGAGGGCACATTGTATATCTTGTGTTGGGATATACCTCATATTTATACTGCGACCCCACCTACAAATCAGACTCCGCTAAAGCACAAGGCAAATAAACCATAATCAACTTACTAGATTTCTGTGAAACAACCAGAATTACCAATATCCAACCTACACGTCCCTTTTTCGATTATGAATCACATGGTTATGAAAATTTCTTACCACATCGAGGATCAAGGAATCTTCCTCCAACGATAAAGGGCTACTCGAAACTTGGCGCATAACCAATTTCACAACTACAGAACACAGACACTACATTGCAATCCTTACAACATATCCAACCTTAGCAAAGCTCTCTAAAACATCCAAAACAAAGTCTAATAAAATTATAACATTTGCAAATGAATCTAAAATAATTATGGAATGTTAAGGAAATACAATGGATATACTTATCAATTGGACTGGACTCCAATATTATTCAGAATGCCAATGCGTACAGAGGTGTTGTCACCTCTCATTAATTAATTGTTGGTGGGGGCATGATTAAGATATGGTACCCCGATTTGCTACCCTTGAAGCATAGGCCAACAATATTACAGCCACGAGATATAATTTCATTCTTTTCCAACAAACATTCTGTTCAGTTTGAGCAATAGTGGAGGATGCACTGCGTCGTTTATAGGAAAACCTAGACAACAATACTCTCTAAAGAATTCACTGGGCACTGTTGCGTTAGCTCGTCTTGGCTGTCGAACTTGAACGTGTTCATTTTCATACCAAAGCATATGATGGGAAATATGTGAAACGTAAACAAATTGGGAAAATTTCACAAACTTTTGGGGAACAACCGAGCTTGTGAGTGGGGTTCTTTTCAAACAAAGTGCACCTCTCAATTTGTTCCGTTGCTTGTTTTCCACAGATAAATGGAGGAATGAATCAGTGATTTGCATAACCTACCTTGTTTAAAAATTTAGTAATAAATTTTCCATTTGATTTTGCATTGATTACACTGAGAGAAATAGAATTTCCACATTAGTAGATAACTTGGTTGCAGTTAACTTGTGTGAGATGCCTTGTCTCACCTTCTTTACTTAGTAAATTCTAGTTGGAGAAGTTAGAGTTTAGTTAGGCATGTGTGATTACTAATTTGCGACAATCAAGGTCAGTTATTTCAAGTTATTTTTCGTATAAACTAGTTCCAACTGTTGGAGGAACTAATGGAAGTTTAGCTGTGTAGTGGGACTTTAGTCAAACTCAGTGATCATCGAGCTAACTAATCAATCAACCCAAAATAGCTAGTGCATGCAGAATTCGAGTTCCCCAATTGTGGTGGACATTCCAAGGGAGTGTAACATAAATTGTAGACTAGTCTTGAGTGTACATGTGTTGCATGAAATCTGATAATGAACTTTGGAAATTTCGTAATCCATTTTGGAGAAATTCCTAAATAATAGGGGCCTAATTAATAAGGAATTGCACAAGGTAATATGGGCTGAAGCAGAGGTAGAAATTGAGTAAGTTTAGGTCAAAGTTTTTCAGTGAGCAAAGGGATAGGTTATCCACTTGCATGTGTGTTATTTTTCATTGCATGTCTGTGTTTGATGTTCTCAATTGTGAATTCAATTCCATAGAGTAGTAGAGTAGGTTTGTATCTTTTTATTTTGATTAAAAATTCATGAGAAATTGCAAATATACAACATAACTTCTACATGGTATCAAAAAAAGTTTCACATTACAGTAGGAATTTTGAAGTTGGTTCTCACGAGGATCAACTTAGCGATTCAATGTGGTAGGCTATCTTCAAAGCTGAGAAGATGACCTTCAACGAACTAATGCTAGATTACATATTGGAATGATGCTTTAATTTCAACGCATGGAAGGATCACATGGAGGTGGTATTGGATGAAAATCGATTGCTAGAATACATCAAGTGAAATGTTGCAAAACCAAAGGAATCTAATTTCCAAAACCTTTCTTAGTGCAAGAAAGATGTAGGCAAGGTGAGGAGAATAATATTGGAGGGAATATCGAAAAAATTTGTCACCAATATCCATGGGAGAGGAACTCCTTATACAATTTGGCAGGCACTACCATATATGTTCCAAAATAACAACAACCATAGGAAACTTGCACTCAAGCATAAACTTAGAAATATCAAGATGCGGAGGAATGACACTATTCAACAATATTTGGGTAGGTTCACACAAGTTCGTGATGAGCTTAGCGGACTTAGTGTCACTGTTTTGGATGATGACTTGGTAAGGGTGTCCCTTTTGAACCTTCTTAAGAGTTGGCATTACTACCATGATTTTTTGAACGGAAGGGAGATGCTACCAAATTAGGAATGCTTATGGTCCAATTTGGTATAGAAGGAAATAAGGTTGAACACGAGAGATGGGATGCCATCCAAGGGTGATGATGAAGAAAAATTTGCATTGGTTGGATAGTGAAAGAAAGGAAAAGGGAAGAAATTTTAAAACAAACAAAAATCAATCCAAAGGGGTAAGAAGAAATATTTGTCCAAAACTAAATGCTTCCATTGCCATGAATTCAGGTAGTATGCCATGAAGTGTCGACACAAAATGATAAGGAAGAAGACCTCAGGAGGAGTATCATGTAAATAATTCACTTCATAGTTCAAGTTTGTCATTACCGTTATCGCATGCATGACCAACCCAATGATTAGGAGCATGAGGTACATGGAATTAGGTGCCTCGCTCCACATGATAGGGTGTAGAGACTTTTCAGTGACTTGAGGAGAAATATCTCCAAATGCAAATCAAGCTAGGGGATGACAGAAGGTATAACGTTATCAGAGTTTGTATGGTCACCTTTTAGTGGGAGTGAGGCTCCCCTCTTAGGATCAAGTATGTGATGTTCATTCCGGGCCTAAAGAAAAATATCATCTCTATTGTAGTTTTGGAAGCCTGTGGTTATGGTGTGATCCTTAGCAAAGGAAAATAAATCCTGAGACACATAGCCACGAGATAGGTGAGGTAGATGGGTTTTCATGTGAAGAACCTATATAAGATAGATGTGGAATATTATGCTACATTAAGCACTAAGGCGAAGAAAATGTAGAGGTGCGATGCGAGTGAAATTTCCCATAGAAGACTTCGCCATTTCCATCATGATGCCTTGAATATTATGCATCAAATAACCACTAGCCTCCCCAAAGAAGCACTTGAGTAGTAGGATGTATGCAAAGGATACCTCGGGGTATTAGATAAAATCAACATTCCATGATTGAGATAGTAAAGAACATGAACTATTGGAAAGGATCCTCTCTAATGTCTATGTACCTTTATCGATATTATCCACTGCCAGACATAAATATTTTTCTCATTTTTATTAATGGCTTCCCAACAAAGTGTTGGATCTTCTTCATGCAGAAGAAACATGATAAATTCTCCAAGTCACTAAAATTCATGGCATTGGTTGAGAAATAAATTGAAAAGAAGGTGAAGGCTCTTAGGAGTGATAATGGAGGTGAGTACATGTCAAATTTGTTCAAAAATTTATGTGAAAAACAAGGAATTCGACAAGATTTTACAACACTGCACAACCCACAACGTAAGAGGGTGACCGAGAGAAAGAACTATAACATTTGCAACACCAGAGTGCTCATTGAATTATGTGCATGATTACACTAGAGGAGGCATTGTCGGTGATAAATATAAATGTGTCACACTTCAGTATTTTTGGAGCCTCTGTTTACTACCATGTGTCCAAAGAATCAAGGAAGAAGTTTGAGCTGATAAAAGAATTTGGGTGTTTGTGGGTTACACATAAACTGCCCACAAATACCATGTGTATGTGCCATCACCCATAACAATGGTTGTGCAAACGGATGTAAATTTTGCTAAGTAGAATGTGATGCAATGCTCTCTTGAGAGGGAGCTTTAGATCCCACTAGAAGAGGAGATTTTAGCTCCAAAGGAGGAGCCTCAAGAAGTTGTGGAGTAGCGACAAGTAGAGGAGCATAGAGTGGAGACATCCACTCAAGCATAACCATCTAGAGAAGGGAGGAAAAAGAATAGGGAAGCTTATATACTTGTGCATGATGCGAGGGAGAATGTGCGATCTCCTTCAGATTTGCACATGAAGATGTCACTCGATGGTTATCGTGACGAAATAATGACAAAGCTTGTATATACTAGGGCATCCTCTTTTGAGGAGGAAGTTGAGAAACCTGTATGGGTTGATGAAATGGGGGAGGTATATGAATCCATTATAAATACAATTGTTTAAGAAGTGGTCCCAAAACCAATAGATAAATCAATTAGGGGTTCGAGATGGATCTTCAAGGTGAAGCATGTAGCAGACGGAATCATAGAGAACTATAAGGGAAGATTTTTGGCCCAAGTGGTACTCTCGAGTTGGGGGAATTGACTATGATGAGACCGTTGTTCCACTAATGAGGTACTCATCCATTAGATCAATTATTTCACTAGTTGCGAAGATTGGGTGGAAGATACACCAGATGGGTGTAGAAACAAAATTCCTCAATGGGGTTATTGAGGACGAGGTGTACATCGAGAAAACAAAATGTTTTTAGAAATTTGATCGAGATTATCATGTCTGCAGACTCAAGAGAGAATTGTATAGTCTTAAAGAAGCACCTCTTGGTTGGTACACCAAGATCGATAGTTATCTCACTAGTTTGAGCTTCACCAAAAGTGAAGCAACTCCAAACCTCTATAACATCTTGGTATAAGGTAAATTGCTTATTATTGTCTTATATGTTGATGACTTAATTTTTACTGATGGGTAGCTTATTAGATCTTTTAGATAGAGGAGAAATGACCTATTATAGAGTTTTGTGAACTCAACGTTTAAGACTACCAAGTGATACCATTATCATGGGATGCGTCAATTAATATTCTGAAGATATTAATGATGTATCCACGAGCTATATTTCAAAGTATATATATATAGGTTATGAAAGAAATAATATAAGAAATTTGGTCAGCCATTATCTGTTTAGTTTGTTACTATTTAGATTTTATTATTATTATTATTATTATTATTATTAGTTTTCTTTTAATTATTTATTATTTGATTAATTAATTTGCTTAATTAATTATTTTCTATACTAATTATAATTAATTGATTTTTTAATTAATTAATGAATTAATTAATTAAATTTATTATTTATATATATATTAAATTAATTACTTTATTTATTAATTAATTTATTATTTAATTATTTAATTTGTTTAATTATATATATATATATATATATATATATATATATATATATATATATATATATATATATTATATATATTTATTATTTATTTGTTTCATTTTTATTAATAATTCTTAATTTTAGGTTCCTAAATGGAATGTCTTATATAGAATTTAAACCCTTAAAGATTTGGTGAGTTAATTCACTATAATTTTATATATAAATTCTAGTGCTAATTTCTAATTATTTTTAATTTGAGTTATTACGACTATATGCTTAATTTAAATTCATATGTTACTATACTATTATAATTCATAAATTATGATTCGAGTTTAATTTTAATAATATCATTTTTTTTTTCTAAATAAGGCTATTCTATTATTCGCATTAAAGACTTACAGTTACATCATGACTAGCGTCAAAATCAGCTGCACCAAAGGAAAGGAAGATTGAAACAGAGAATTGTCCAAGACAGTGAGTTTGGACGAGACCAATGACTGTTGTCCCACATAGGGGATCCAGTGTTAACCATCTTGGCCTTACTGAACTTACAAGCATTCCAAAAAACATGCATATTTAACCCTGGCATAGCGGCCATTAAAAAAATTATCTGCTGTGGAAAAAAGCCCTCTATAATGGGCCGCAAAACATGAGACAGAGCTGCAGATCCAAGAATTAGGCATCTGGAGGCTCCTCCATGATTATGCACCATCCACCTTCAGACAGATCCTGAGCTTGAGCATCATCATTCACAATTGAACCCGGGGCCGTTGGCTCCATCTCCATGTCATTAACATTGCGCGCAGGAATCTCCATAGCTTGCGGAGAGCCAGGATTCAACACAAAGACTAATCTTGGGTCCTCCTGAGGAGTGCTGGACTCACCCCCTTCCTGTCCTTCCTTGAGAAAGAACACCGAGACATGGGCTATAATCTGGGGATGGTTCAAGTTGCAGTTGAAAGTGAACATTGTCGAGCCGAAAGAGGGTGAGGACGCAGAACCTGAAGAACTGGGCTCAAGGAATTGACTGGGCCACAGAAATCGCACTCTCCCACTGCGTGTGCGAGGGCGATGGCTTGAAAGGAAGTCATTAGAGGGAGAGAGGGTTGTAGGGCAAGAGGGCACCCTACGAGAGGTGCCTCTTCGACTTAACATCCTTTGGCGGAATCGAGGCATGATGAGAGCGATGGCGCCTTTGCGGAAACCAGAACGAGCAACCAGAGAAGCGGGACCCAAGCCCGTCAAGCGAACAATCAGACAGGAACCCAAAGCTTCAGAGAGAATCAAGGAAGTTGATTGAGGCAGCTTCTCCGAACTAACATAGCAGGAACCTGAACATAACATATGAGACACCTGAACAAACCAATGGCGAAGGCTCGTTTTATTACCATTTCCCCTGCCTTGAGACGCGCCTGCTATAACTATGGCGATCATGGGAGCCGAGAGCTAGAGCATATCAGAGCGTGCGGAGGTGAAGGATAATTCAAGGTCACCTGCAGAAATTTCTTTAAACATACCAATGCCCACATGGCTATGATCATCCATCAGTTGTTTAATTACTTCACTGTACATGGCTGGTAAGTGGCGATCATTCTCACCCCACTCCAGTCCCATCGACTTTAAGGCCAACTTAACCACCCGCATCTGGGAGTGCAGCATCCTTTTGGACCAAAAGTTTGCATTCCTGTCCTTGATCATGATTCAGAATTATGTCAAGAGTTCCTATGCTTAGAGTATGCTTAGTTTCCACCCCCATGCTGGCTAAAAGGTCAGCGATCTTGTTGCCCTCCCTCTTATCATGATTGAAGATGACGGTCCTATTGTTGAGAAGCGCTTGTTCTATGGCCTCTAATCTTGCTTCGAGTCTCCAACTAGTAGCAATGTTCCTCACATGAGATCCATTTAGGATCTGTTTGGCCATGTTGATAAGGATTAAGGAATCACCTTCGATCTTCAAGGGATGGAAATTCTGTTTCCAGGAGAGGAGAAGACATTGCCAAAGACACTCCAACTTAACTGAATTATTGGTATCCCATCATATATTTCCAAAGTAAACAAGGAGGGGCAGACCTTTATGATTTTTGAATATTCTGCCAAATCCTGCTTCTCCAGGGTTGCCCTTTGAAGCTCCATCAAAGTTGAGCTTGAAGGTGTGCTTTGTGGGGACTATCCAAGAGTTATATTATATGTTGATGCTCTTTGAGGGGTCTTGATTGTGAAATCCCTGTGGGGGTTTCATGTTCCAGTTTGCCCAGATGACCTTCTCATTAGCAAGAGTGGGAAGGTCGTTCTGCATCCAAGTGTGGAGCGCCAGTGTCTCTTTGAGATTCAGATAGAAGTTACTCCAGATGATCTCTAATGGAGAGCTTTGATCTTTGAATATGCGCTTGTTCCTTTGTTTCTAGATGCGCCAAAGGAGGAGCCCGGGAATCATTCTCCATAAGTGGTTAAGAATTTCACTTTTGTAAGGACTCTTTTGCCAATGACGAATGGAGTTGGTGATGTCGTCTGACACTCTACATCTTCTTTGACATCTGAAGCTTGCCTTCTCCCACAAATGATTAGCTAGGGTGCATGAATCCAGAAGGTGTTGGAGTATTTCCTCCTGAGAATTATAGTTGACACAGATTGAGGGGCCATGATATTTTCTTCGCCTGAGTTTGTCCCAAGTGAGAATTTTCTGATGGCCAACCAGCCAGAGAAAGAGAGAGACTTTGGGCCAAGTGCCTGGTGCAGATATTCTATCCCAGATGGGATCGGGGGGCGATGGATTTGTGCATATAATTTTATGGGCCTCAGCAATGGAAAAGGTTCCTCTAGGCATATAACCCCAACGAAGAATGTCCCTGCCATCAGAGTATCTTATACGTTGCTTTTGGAGCTCCCTTTCCAGTTCTCTCATAGACTGGTGATCCACGTTCCTGATTATCCTATCACTTTGCTTCCATTGTCTGTACCCTTTCTCTGTCTCCTGAGTCCAATGCTGCCAGACCTATTTTTGTTGTTGCTCCTCCCCGAAGTAGCTTGGAATCTGGTTAAGAATGTTGTTGAGCTTTGGAAATTGGTTCCAAGCATCCACCCGAAACCAAGCAGTTATGCCATTTCTTACTTCCCAAAAACTGTGTTGTTGAATCATCAAGAAGTGTTGTTTGGCAGCATTCCATATAACTGAACCTTTTGCAGTGGGAGTGAATCTGATGAGCTCCTCCTGTGGCCTATGATTGGCATATTTGGCCATCCAGATGGCTGCCAATGGCTTATTTCGGGTAGAGATCCATTGCCACCAAATGTTTGCACACATGATGGCATTGTTGTGGCTGGGATCCCTCATGCCAATGCCACCTTTTTCTTTGGGCATGCAAGCCATGGTACATTTAGCCAAGGCCCATTTGTGATTTGTGCTTGTAGTCCCCCAAAAGAAAGTTGCATTGTAGATCCTTTATTCTTTTAATTACCCACTTAGGTGCTGCAAGGATAGAGAATAAATAAAGAAGCATTTCTTGTAACATAGCTTTGATAAGAACCAAACGACTAGCAATATTCAGCATTCTTTGCATCCATAAATTGAGGTGTGATTCAAGCTTCTTGAGGAGAATGCGCGAGGAAGAATGTTTGATGGCTGAATCAAATACGGGGGCTCCAAGGTATTTGGAAGGAAGAGAGTATATGGAGAAACCCAAGATTCAAGCTATGGCATGCTGAACAACAGGTG
Organism: Pinus taeda; assembly: GCA_000404065.3. NCBI lineage: Eukaryota > Viridiplantae > Streptophyta > Pinopsida > Pinales > Pinaceae > Pinus > Pinus taeda. Next base: position 43,126 of record APFE031133078.1, read on the forward strand.
GAGTATGAAAGAAAAAAATCTACGATTTAGCCTTATTGATGCTAGTTCCCGAGGCCTCAGAGAAGTCATTCAGAAGGGATTTGAACAGAGAGGCTTCCTGGACAGACGTATAACCAAATAGCATGTTGTCATCAACAAACTGCTGATGAGTTATTGCCAGGGAGTTCTGAATGGATAAATCTCTAAGCTTCTGGGTGAGGAGGGCATGTTTGACATGGCAGCCAGGCCTTCTGCCATTAACACAAAGAGGAATTGGGATAGGGGGTCACCCTGCCTTATTCCTCTCGAGGGGCTAAAATATTGGCAAGGGATGCCATTTACGAGAATGGAGAAGAAAGATGTGGAGATAGGACTCAGAATACAATGAACCCACATAGGAGAGAAACCAAAAGCATTTAACATTTTTTGAATACATGTCCAACTAAGCTGATCAAAACCTTTTGAAAGATCAAGCTTGAGAATCATACCTGCCTATTTGGAGTGCTTCAGGGAGTGTATGATTTCATGCATGAGGATGATACCATCCAAGATCTGTCTTCCTTCCACATAGCCAGATTGTTCAGGCGAGATGAGGAGGTGCAATAGCGGCTTTAACCTGTTGGCTATGACTTTAGAGATCACTTTGTAAATCACATTGTAGAGGGCGATTGGGAAAAATTTATCTAGAGTATTGGTTCTCTCCACTTTTGGAATGAGCACAACGAAAGTTGAGTTGAGAGAGGGAAAAAGTCAGTGAAGAGTTTGTGATTCCTCCACCACTTGCCAGACGTCTTCTTTAATCATCTCCCAGAAGGAGTGGAAGAAGGTGGTCGTGAAGCCATCCGGGACAGGGGCTTTGCCCTGCTTGAGTTGGTTCATAGCAGCATCCACTTCCTAAGGCAAGATAGGGCGTAGAAGGAGCTAGTTATGTTCTTCTGTGATGATTTTCGGTACATTCTAGGTGATTTTTTCTATAGCAGGTCATCTATCTATGAGGGGCTCTTGATGCACTTCCCTGAAGTGTCTTAGAAACTCCTGCGTGATCTCATCATGCTTTTCCAGTCTTTCCCCTCCTTGCTTTTGAATTAAAGAGATAGTGTTGTGCATTCTTCTTTGAACTGTGGTTCAGTGGAAGAATTTAGTGTTCCATTCTCCTTCTTTCAGCCCCCTAATCCTGGATTTCTGCTTCCATAGTATTTCCTCCTGCTTTCTCCTGTCCTCTAGTTGTTTGTGAATGAACTTTTCCTGTTCCAAGGTCCTTTCATTGTGTCCCCCTGTAATTATTTTTTGTTGGAGTTCTTCCATTTCCTTGTTTAGGTCCTGTTGCGCCTGAAAAATATTTCCAAATGTCTCTTGATTCCAACGCTTTATTTGGGATTTGGGATGTTTGATTTTCTGTTGAACCTGAAACATTTTAGACCCCTCTCGTGATAGGAAGGTATTCCAAGTAGACCTTGACAAAGTCTTTGAATGCGGGATGGGTGAGCCAAAACTCTTCGAATCGAAAAGGCCATCTGGTGGCATTGGCTGGTCTTTGCCACTGGAGGGAGATAGGCCAATGATCAGAACCCGAATAATTGAGAATTGTTTCCACTATGTCACCTCCCAGATGTATTGCATTGTCAGATAAGAGGAATATGTCTAGTTTGGAAGCGATTTGATGCTTCCAAGTTCTACGATTGCTCCAAGTGTGCGTGCCATTGCAAAATTGCAAGTCGATTAGAGAGTTGTTTTGGATAAATTCTTTGAAGTGTTCATTTTCCTGCTCCATCTTGGCTCTACCTCCTTTCTTTTCCTCTAGCATAGTGATCATGTTGAAGTCTCCTCCAGTGATCCAAAGAGGATGTATTCTATTAAAGTTTAGAGCTTCTATAGTATTAAGTAACACTATTTTGTTACCTACTTCCTACGGGAAGTAAACATTGGTGAGGTAGCCATGGATGTTAGTGCCTATAATGTGAAAAGTAGCTTGAATAATGTGGTGAGATGCATGAAAGTCTGACAGTGTTATCACCTGCACATTCCAGGCAATGGCTAGCTCTCACAAGGCTCCTGAAGCATCCACGGCAACCGAGTAACTCCCCTACCATGATCTTGGGAGGATGTTTCCAAGAGTGCTACTGTTACACTTGGTTTCTTGAAGAAAGCAGATATGTGGTTGCTCCTGCTTTATCATGTTTTTCATTATTCTTAGTTTCCCGGGGCTATTGAGGCCCCTTAGATTCCATGAGGTAAGCTTCATGATTCACTACTGGTGGTAGGCTTGTAGTACTTTGTCAACTTAGCATACCTGCCTGAGTCAACCATGATTTTCCCTATTGCAATTGTTTGTTGGAGGTCCATTCATCTCCCCTGATTTTCGGTATCTTTTGGGAGGAGGCTGCCATCCCAATGACTGCCCGGCTGGATGCCCAACTGTTGCTGCTGATAAGCCCTGGAAATAATGAATTCCAGTGTTCTGAGTTGATGCGTTGGAATATTGTCATAGTCCTTCTTTTTGCAGGCTAGTTCAAGCTCAGGAATGTCAAGTCCTCCCAAATCAATACTCTCTGGTTCTTCATCCATCTGTTTTGCCTGGCTATTTTCTTCTGAAATTATATCTAAGCTCAAGGGTTAGGTTGGTAAGCTGTCAAGTTCCATGTCATTTGTTTTCCCATCTGAGCCCTTTTGGCCCTCCTTAGGGATTCCAATATCATCTTTTGGGGAATGGGATGTGGGAGATGAGCCAGAAGGCGTGGGTTTGGGCGTTGAATGCAAGGGCTGATCTTATGAGGTTTTAGAAAGAATCTCAAAGCTATTACTTTTAGAAGGGAAGGAGGCAACATCCTGCTAGGGTTTTTTCTCAAAAGAAGACTTTGTGCAATATTTTGCAGCTAGGAACTTTGGTGAAGCCATCTTGGGCCGGCAAGTCAGAGGGATTGGAGGTGTTGGATTTGGCATTTAACGGGAAATCCCTAAAGAGATGCCCATGAGCATGACATTTATGGCAGCAAAAGGGTACTTGTTCATAATCCAAGGGTTGAGTCCATTCATAGTCATCATGGAAGAGACTTACTGAATCTGGCAGCGCTTTATCCAGGCGCATGAAGACGCAGATGTGGGTGTAGGATGTGTATTTGTGAAGCTTCATCTCTTCCACCGATTTATGTATTCCCCCAACCCATTTCCAATGCCTTTGAGCAGACCTTCATCTCAATATTCCTCTAGAAGCGAGTACATTCTGATCCACACTGGTGCCCAGCTGAGGTCTTCCTTATCTGGGTTGAATCTTGCTACCCATTCCCTTAAGTACAATCCTGCTGAATTTAAGAAATAAGGCCCCTCGTCCAAGATTCTATTCTTGTCTTCTAGGAACAAGAAGATAACAGTAAAGAACCCTTTCGGTCCTAGCTGCAAGGTAACATGACCCTTCGATTTCCAGTTGGCTGAGATCCATCCCTGCAGGGCTTTTTCTGTCGGCCAGAATCCGATAAATTTTCTAATGAGTGCATGGTCCGTCATATACTGGATTTGTTCATTGATCTTCTGACTGCGCAGTTCTATCTTGGGCCTTTTAGCTGTTGTTGGTTTGCATGTCTTCGAAGTGACCTTAAGCGTTTCTTCTAGCTCTTATTTTCTTTTTGGTATCTCGTTGCTCTTATCTGACCGACTGGTGCATGCTTTTGTTTTATCTTGCTGAGGGGAATCTCTATTATCCACCTATCCTTGAACTGTCCCAAAGGTCGCAGTCCCAGAATGCCCTGGAGGCACATGGTTGGATGTGGGGGAGGGCTTTAAGGCCCCCCCCGGGGGAATCCATTTCAACTCTAATGAAGCCTATGAGGCGCTATTGATCCCGGGTGGGTAGGCAATCTGTGGATGCAGAAATGATTATGTTTGTGCCATTTTAGAGAGTCGCCTGAACTCTAGTTGCAGAGCCGTGATCCGTTCTCTTCTCTCTCAGAATCAATAATATCAAATTATTAGTTATGAAATAATCAATTATTTATTTATATGTTTATATTTTTTTTTGTTTTATTTAATTATATTTTTATTTTTTTGAGGGATGTTTATAATGTTTGCCTGTTGTTTTGTCTTTTATTTTATTAATTTTTAATGAGAGAGGAGGGATTAAATAATTATACGGGATTGGTCGGCCATTATCTATTAGTCTCTACTACTTTAGATTTATTATTATTATTTTAAATATTATTATTTAATTAATTAATTTGTTTAATTAATTATTTTTGTATTAATTAAACAAAATCATTAATTAATTATTAATTAATTAAAAAATTGATTAATTAATTAATTGTATTATTTCTATTAAATTAATTACTTTATTTATTAATTTTATTTATTATTGATTATTTAATTTGTTTAATTATTATTATTTTTTTTTTTTCTGCTAAAGTAAGAGACAATCCTTCTATTAACTTAGGTGAAAAAATGATTTACATAGGCTACAATAGACACATAGAGGCACAAACTCCCATAAAGGGAGAGGGAAGAGACCCAAAGTATCCATAAAACCCTCCAAAAGTCAAATAGAAACACTGCCTAGACTACCCTGGAATAGTGAGCAAGCAAGTGGAACCAAACTCTGCACCTCACAGCTCACCATTGATTTTCGTCTTTCCTAACCAAAGGCCAGAAAAAAGACACGCATAGAAAACCCTTAAGCTACTCGATCAACGTTGACTGTTGATCTTTTCTGACTGATCCTATGGCTGGTGTCCATATCGCGTGGCTTAAAATCCCGTTGAATACCATGCGATGAAGGCGGTTTGCTTTTACCGTCCTCCACCACGTGTTGTTTCGTGAGTGGAATCGTTGGCTTTTGAGAAAAACCATCTTTGGTTTGGATGGTGCCTGATGAAGGTGGTAAACCATTAGTAGTGTTATCCTTTTAGGCACACAAACTTGCATGCCAAAACATGGCCGTTGATCTTCCCTCTTTGGATCTAACAGCTACAAAACAAATCAGATCGCACACCCACTTGTGGATTATCCCATGATGAAGGCGGTAATCACTTTTCTTCTTCCACCACGCGTCGCTTGCTTAATGGCATCGCTTGTCCTTCAAGAAAACCACACCCAGGTCAGAGGGCGTCTGATGCTGGTGGTATATCTCGAGCAATTTTTGACCCTGCTTTTCTTTTCGTTTGACCTCCAACGCATTGTACAAGGAAGATATATCTGGAAGGGAGGCCTCCTGAATGGAATGCCTTATGCATGGTGTTGTTGCTCTGAGGCAATCATCTTGGTAGCATGTTCTTTCATATCTTCTCCTACCACGGTTTCTGCCTTTGTTCCTACTTGCAGAGGCACCCTTGGAGAACTGACAGTGCATATCCACATATAAATGCTTTGATGTGAACTTAATCTTCATTGACATGAAGTAAAATTCTATATCTTTATCTGTTATGATACTATTATCTGTCAACAAGGGCCCGAGATGAGAATTCTTCCTTCAACCTATCATCCATTACCTCCTCCCACTAGTAGCACAAGTCAATATGCTTGCTTCGAACCCCCTCATTGGCAAGCCAGTCCGCTACTTTGTTGACTTTTCTCTAGACATGCAGCAACCTAACAGTTCTTAGCACACTTAGTTGTGATTGGATTCTTTGGTAGACTTGCAGAAGCTACCAGTGTCCTGATATTTTCTCCAGTGCTGCACCACCGTTTATCCTCTTCACTGAATTAATGACAAATTTCGAGTCAGCCTCAATGATGACATTATGTATGTTGTACTTGAGCAATGTTTGCAAGCATAATTCCATTGCCATGAGCTTAGCCCTATTGTTGGTTGCTTAGCCTAGATAACTATGGAAGATAATCTGTATGTTTCCTTCCTCATCCCTCATGACCCCTCCATAACCTGCTTCTCCCAGATTTCCTTTTAAGGCGCCATCTATGTTGAATTTTACAAAACCTTCTAAAGGAGGTTGCCAGAAAGCCTTTTCTACTAACGTATTCTTGTTGATCTTCATGGGACACTGTGGGAGATTATCCTTAAGCTCTAACTTCTCCAAGATTCTGACCTCTCTTTGTCCTATGGGTTTTTCCAGTAGCGACACCTGAGAGAATATGAACAGTCTCTTTGACTTTCTTAAGGATTAGCTTTAGAATGTTGTTCACCGGGCTTTCCTTACCCTTGAAAATCCTGTTTTTACGTTCCTTCCAAGCATTCCAGATCAAGAACCTTGGGGTCAACACCTAGGTGGAGTTAAAAATCTCATTATCTGAAAAAAAATTCCGCCAGCTTTTCAATGTAGCAATGATGTCATTTATATGTATATCTATATTCTCAAAGACATCTCCAACCACGTTCCAAAGTGTTGTAGTGAATGAGCATCTATTCAGGATATGATTAGTGGTTTCTTCCTAATGTCCACAAAGGTGACATCTTGAGGGGCCAATAAAGCCTCTTTTCCTTAGGTTATCCCATGTCAAAATCTTGCCCTGTTGAACCAGGCACTTGAATAGTTTGACTTTCATCCAATGAGGATTATGCCAGAGTTCTTTCCACATCTTATCATTGTTTGAAATTTTAAGCCTCGTGTCTATCCTTTTGGCCTCTTTAAGGGTGAAGAGACCTGCCTTGTTCTTTCCCCATCTTAATTGATCATCCAAGGTTGAGCTTAAGATTTGTCTCTTTTCAAAAACACCATTAAGGGCTACATCTTGAGCATACAACATACCCATTTCCTTGTAATCTAGAAGTTTCCATATTCACCATTTACCATTTTTCCTTGCAAGATGCCAATAGTCACTTACCCTCCTTAATCCTTTGTTGATGGTATCTGTGTGAATGTCTTCTAATTCTTCAGCGGAGAGATTGTACTCCTACTGCCAATTATCCTCCCAGAACTAGGGTAGATGTCCATTTCTGATCAGCCAGAAACTATGATTTTGGACTAGGGCTCTATTCTCGCACGCCCTATTTCAAATTGGTGAACCTTTTTCTTGTCTTGTCATCCTTATGAGGTTCTTCTCTTGCCAATCCCTAGCATACGTTTTCTTCCATACTTTTTCCCAGGGGGCTTGTATTTCCTTTAGCCATCACCATCAGAATTTGGCTCCTAGAACTCTGTTAAGAATTCCTAAGTCATGAACACCCAGGCCACCATGGGATTTAGGTTGGCATACTCTGTCCTAAGCCACTATGGCCCATTTCTTGTTTTCTTCACCTTTCCCCTAGAGAAAGTCTCTATGAATGTTTCTTATTTTAATAATTACCCCAGCTGGTGCTGGAATGGTTGATAGCATATATATAGGGATGGATTGGAGGATAGACTTAGTTAGAATCAGCCTTCTTGCTAGATTTAGGGTTTTATTTGTGTATTTGCTAATCTTATCTTTTAACTTATTTAGAACAGGGTCCCAGATTTCCTTGTGTAATGATTTGTCAGTGAGGGGAACTCTCAGATACTTCGAGGGAAATGACTCTCTTTGAAAGCCCAAAATTCTAGAAGGATTTCTTTGAATCAAAATATCCGTATTGAAAAATTAAATCTTTGATTTAGTAAGACTTACCTTTGTGCTTGCTACCATAGCAAACTCACTTAGAATCTACTTAAATGATTTGGCTTCATTGACTATGGGTGTGCCTTGAAGCATAATATCATCTACAAATTGCTAATGAGTCATTATGTCCCCCCCTTGAGTGAGTCTCAGACCTTGAATTCTCACTTCCTCCTTAGCAACACTGGTTGCTCTCCCTAACCCTTCCATCATTAGAATGAAAAGGAAAGGAGAAACAGGATCACCGTTCCTGAGACCTCTGGTAGCCTTGAAGGTTTTGGAGGGAGATCCGTTGAGAAGAATTGAACAGCTGGCAATGGTAACTAGGACCATGACCCACTTAATCCAATTGTAATCAAAGCCATAGGATTTTGGAACTGCTCTCATGTATGACCAGCTAGGTTTATCATAAGCCTTTGCTATGTCCAACTAAATTATCATACCTGCCTGTTTATTGGTAATGAGTGGATAAACCACTTCATGAGCTTGAATTATGTTATTAAGAATTTGTCTTCCATCCACATATCCCATTTTCTCCTCTAACACTAGGGAAGGGAGGAGAGGTTTGAGACAGTTGGCAATTACTTTGGATATTATTTTGTACACCACATTGCAAAGTGTTATAGGTCTGAATCTATCTAGAGAGGTGGCCTTTTCCTGTTTGGGGATTAAGGCTATGAAAGATTCATTAAGTGCCTTCAAGACTGTTTCAAATCTTCGAGAGTCTTCCACTACCTCCAGAATATCTTGTTTTACTATCCTCTAACATGTTTTGAAAAAGTCCACATTGAAGCCATCCGGGCCTGGTGCTTTCCCGTTGTGCATCTCTTTAATGACCTCCTTAATCTCTTCCTCTGTTACTAGTATGTTGAGATTATAATTTTCTTCTCTAGATACCAATTTAGGTATATACCGAGTAAATATTTTCTAAAAATGATGCCTACCTACCGTGGTTTCCTCAATAATTCTCTGAAAATGCTGGAATAGAACCTCTTCCATCTCTTCATGAGTGTTTCTTTCTATTCCCCGCTGATCTGTAAGTTTCACAATTCTGTTATTGTTTCTATAATCTATGGTGGATTTGTGAAAGAATTTGGTATTTCTCTCCCTTTCCGTAATTCATTGTACTCTTGATTTTTGTCTCCAGAGTATTTCCTCTTGTAGACATCTATTTTCCCATTCATGCTACACTGACTCTGCCATCTCCTTCCTTACCTCTGTATAGCCTTCTATGATGAGAATTTGGTTTATTTCCTTTAGATTCTTTTCCACTTCTCCTTTAGCTTTGAAGATATCACCAAATTCCTTTTTATTCCACTATTTTAGTCTTTTTTTAATGTGTTTAATCCTCTAGTGTAGAAGAGACACCTTTGTACCTTGAAAGTGTAGCTCTTCCTTCCACCATTTTTCAATGTTTGTGAGGAAATCTAAATGTGTGAGGCAAGAATTCTCAAACCTGAAGGGGATTTTCCTCGGTTTACCACATAGAGAAGCTTCCAATTGAATGGGCCAGTGATCTAAACCTCCAAAAGGTAGGATGAGCGCAGTCAGTATACTTCCCATGCGAAGGAGTTCCTCTGAGATAATGAATCTATCTAGTTTTGAGACTATTTTGGTAGAGCTCCCCCTTTTCTTATTCGAACTGAAGATTCCATTGACGGTTTCCATATCTACCAGTTTCATGTTGGTGAGGAAGTTCTAGATGGCAACAAAATCCCTACCAAGTGTTCTTGTTCCTCCTTTCTTCTCCATGAGCGAATTTTTTATGTTAAAATCACATCCTAGAATCCAAGGTAGAGTTGGGTATCTCTTCTTTAAATCCTCCAGTGTTGTGAGGAGTCGAACATTTTCCTCCATTGGTTGAGGCCCATAGACATTTGTGATCATGTAACATTACCTGTCACCCACTGGTTGGATAATCAAAGAGAGATGGTATCTGGACGCCTTCGCCTCAATCACACCAAATTTTTGTGGATCCCATAGAGTGAGAATTCCGTTAGCAAATTTATTAGCCTTAACCTCAAGTTATTCATATCTATTTAACCATTTTTTGTTTTCTTCTCTGATCTTCTCCACTGAGCATTTTGTTTCCTATATGAACACTATGTCAGGTTTTTCCTCGGTGATCCTATTACCTAGAGTCCTCTGTTTTCTTCTACTCCCTAGTCCTCTAATGTTCCAGGTTGTGATTTTCATTGAGGTGTGGTTTTGAAGGAGTAATTTGAAATATATTTCATCCTTCCTGAGTCAATCATGAGTTTGCCACACTCCAGCAGTAGTTCTTTCTATCTTTTCCTTCCCCTCCTTTTCCCTGTTTTTTTTGTTAATTTTCATGTTATTAACTCTATTGATGAAGTCCCTTTATTTTCCTGGTTATCATGTCCTCTTTTGACTCCTATAGCTGATTGATGTGACTTATTAAGGAATATCTATTGTACCTTGTCAACATCCTCCTAAGGTATGGAGTTTATTCCCAAGTTTCCCACTTGTTCTAGAAATGTTTCGAGCTCTAGGTTCTCCCTTTCCAAGATCTCTCGTAAATTTAGGTCCTCTGTGCCACTTTCATGTTAAGTCATTTCATTGCCTTTCTCTATCTCTATGGTGCTCAAAGGGTTCATCGTGTGTTGATTCTATTCCTGTGTGAACTCCATGCTGGTCCCTTTTCCTTTCTCCCTTGCTGCCTGATTCTCTGTACTTTTTTAGTCACCTCCATCTACTTTTTTTTCTCCTAAGATATCAAAAATGTTGTAACTTCTTCTTTTGTTGTCATTCTTAGTAGGGTTATTTTGTGTCTTCCTTCCTCTTCCTTTTCCTTTTCCTCCTACTTTGGTGAAACCTGTCTGATCTTTCCCTTTGCTGGTGTTTTGGTTTTGTTCCATTTTATTAAGAGGACAATCTCTAGATAGGTTCCCATGCTCATGACATTTGTGACATCTGAACGGGATATGCTCATAGTCAATTGTTTGAACCCATTCTTTGTCATAGACTTCTAGAATGGCCTCATCTGGAAGGGCTCCTAATAGGTCCATCTCCACACATATACGGGCCTATAGATTTTAAAGACTCTGGCATCCAGTAATCTAAAGGTAAGGGGTAGAGCAATCCATACCGGTACCAAAGTGAGGGTTTCTAGTTACAGCACAAATTTTATCATCCATGGTGGCATATAGAGACTAGCAGCTGCAAAGAAGTATGGTCCTCCAAAAATATTGTCTCTGTCCTCCATGTTCGTGAACACAACTACAAAAAAACCTTTGGATCCAAGATGTATATTTAAATCCCCCTTTGATTTCCAGTTGTATTTTATCCAAGTGTACAATGCTTTCTCTGACGGCCAGATTCCGATAAACTTGCATATAATGGCATAGTTTGGCATGTGATCCCTGTGCAATTGCAGAGCTAGATCATTCAATATAAACCATTGTTTAGTGATGGCTCTGGGTTTGCAGGGCCCTAACTTGGTTCTATTCTCTGGTCCTTGACCTCTGTCCTCCGCTTTCTCCTCCTGTTGGCCTTCCTCGTGGGTCCCTTGTTCAGCATGGGTTTTGCTGCCTTCTGCCTTCTGAGTTTTAGAGTTTTTTTCCTTGACCTCCAAGGATTGTCGACGCTTGTTCTTGTTCCTTGCTCTTACTTTGTTTGAAACCATATTATTGTAGGAAGGAGTGGAGCTCCCTGCTCTTTATGCCTCCTTCGTTGCCTATTACCTGCTGTCACTCTCTTTGTTAAACCCTAGAACCTCCCCCGAGCAGGTGAGATCTTCACCGTCAATTTGTTCAATTAATTAATTCACTACAATTTTATATATAAATTCTAGTGTTAATTTCTAATATTTTAATTTGAGTTATTATGACTATATGCTTAATTAAAAATTCATATGTTACTATAGTAATATAATATAATATATTATTCGAGGTTCATTTTATAATATCAATGACTAGTTATTAAATAATCAATTATTTATTATATGTTTATATTTGTTTGTTGTTTTATTTTATTTATTTATATTTTTTAAGGATGTATGTTAGATAATGTTTGCTTGTTTTTTGCTTTTTATTTAATTATTTTTAATGAGAGGAGGAGGGATTAAATTATTATATAAGGGATTTGTGCAGCCATTATTTGATTAGTTTTTTTTATTAGATTTATAATTATAATATATTTATTAATTTAATTTCAATTATTTATTATTTAATTAATAATTGTTTACTTAATTACTTTTTATATTAATTAAATAAATAAATTAATTAATTAATTAAAAAGTTGATTTGAGAGAAATTTTCGGCTTAAATCACATATTTCTTTTGTTGGCGCGTTTTGAACCAACCAGTGTGGTTCATCATTAGGACAAGTTGAAGAATGAGATCCAACTTTGCATGTTAAATAGTGAGAGTGGAACCTCCAACGAGTATAATTCTAAAGTAGGTAATGGTTAAAATGACTAACAGTTAAAATAGACGGTTAAATGGACATGACCAAGGGTATAACCATACTTATTAAAGAAGTAAATACTAAAATATTAATTAATCAAATGGATATATTAGCGAGAGGTTTTTACTCATTGTAAAAATTATATATATATATATATATAGATAGATATATTAATAATAAATTAATAGTTAGCTAAAAGGGTCATAACTATCTAATGAATTTATATAAATCTATATTAAATGAGGTTAATATAATTTCTATAATATTCAATGAATAGTTATGACCTTTTAGCTAACTATTAATTTTAATTTATTTTTTTTTATATTAATTTATTTATATATAATATATATATATATATATATATATATTATATTATATTATATATATAATATATTTTATAACGAGTAAAAGCCTCTGGGTAATATATCCATTTGATTATTTAATATCTTAATATTTAGTTTTTTAATAAGTATGGTTATGTCCCTCGTCATGTCCATCTAATTGTTTCCCAATCTATTTTAATCATTAGTCATTTTAACCGTTACCTGATCTAGAATTATAGCCGTTGGAGGTTCCACTCTCACTATTTAACATGCAAAGCTAGATTTGATTCTTCAATTTTTCCTGATGGTGAACCACACTGGTTGGTTCGAAATGCGTCGACAAAAGAGATATCTTGTGATTTACACCGAAAAACTCGCTCAAACCTGATATGGATCCCAGAAGCCTCAACTCAATAACTAAAAAATTGATTAATTAATTAATTAATTTTATTATTTATTATTTATTAAATTAAT